>VMDO01000534.1:0-168714 GCA_007922755.1 Pedetes capensis | reverse complement strand
TCTTTTGCCCATTTTCAAATTATATTGTTTATTTTCTTATTATTGACTTTTGAATACTTTGTCAGCATGTGACATATAAATATTTTCTTTCATTCTGTGGCTTTGTCTTTTCATTCTTGTAGTAGAATTTTCACAGAGTAAAAGTTTTAAATTTTGGTGAAGTCCAATTACCAATATTTTCTGTTCTGAATCATGTTTCTGGTGGTGTACCTAACATATAGTCATGAAGATTTTCTCCCACCTTTTTATGCTTTATAGTTTTATGTTTACATTGCAGTCTATGATCCATCTTGAGTTAATTTCTGCCAAAGGTTAACATGTAGATTGAGATTTATTATTACTATTTTTGCACCTAAACATCCAACTGTTCTAGCATGATTGGTTGGAAAGGCTATCCTTTCTCCGCTGAATGGCCTTTGTAGCTTTCTCAAAAATCAAATAACCATAATTGCGTAGGCCTGTTTCTAACTCTCCATTCTGTTTCTGTGATGCTCGGATCTTTTCACTCTCTGGATTACTGTGTCTTTGTAATGCATCTTGAAATTGCATAACATACTCGTAGTCCTTTAAGTGTTCTTTTTTTTTCAAAATTATTTCAGCCATTCAGATCTCTTTGCTTTTCCCTATACTATACATTTTGGAGTCAGCTTGATATCTCTAAAAAAATTCTGCTGATCTGTTGTTTGAGATTAAACTGAATTTATAGGCCAACTTGGGAAGAACTGATATTTTAGGAATATTGAGTCTCCTAATCATAGTATGTCTTTTTGCTCAAGTAGGTCTTCTTTGATTTCTTTCATTAATGTTTCGTAATTTTCAGTAAACAGATCCTACGCATATTTTAAATTTGTAAATGGTTCTATTTTTAATTTTTTTATCGCCAGTTATTCATTGCTGGCTTATAGAAGTAGAATTAACTTTTATTTATTCACTTTATATCTTCTGGCATTGCTAACATTGATTTTTAAACATTGAACCAGCCTTACATTCTACAGATGAACCCCATTTTGTCATGAGCACTGCCTGTTTCTTATATTGCTAGGTGTTATTTGCTAATTATTTGGTTGAGGGGTTTTAAGTCTAGATTTATGAGGGAAATTATTCTATAGTTTTCTTCTAATTAAAAAAAAATCCAGCGTAGTATTTAGGTAGTGTTAGTCTCACATAATAAGTTCAAAGTTTTCCTTCCGTTTGTATTTTTGGAAGAGATTCAAATTCATATTACTTATTCCTCCAGACCTTAACCATTGAAGCCATGTAAGCCTACAGGTTTATTTTTGTTTTTATTTTTGTTTCTTAGAAGATTTTGAGCTATGAATCTCATTTCTTGAATAGTTATAGGACAATCAGGTAATCTATCTCCTCTTGAGAAAGTTTTAGTAGCATATCTCTCTCAGGAATTTGGTCCATTTCATTGAAGTTGTTGAATATATCCAGCATAAATTTGTTCATGGTATCTTTTATTATCTTTCTTATGTGTGAAAGATCTATATGTAAGATACCCCTTATTTCATTCCAGGTATTGATAGTCTCTCTCCTGCCCCCTTACCCTCATTAGTCTTCCCAGTGGTTTGTTCATTTGATCATTTCGAAGAAGCAGCTTCTGGTTTCATGACTTAGTTGTTTGGCTGTTTTCCATTTTACTGATATATGCTTTCACTCATCATTTCCTTCTTTCTGTTTGTTTGGGTTTATTCTGCAATTTATTAAGATAGAGGCCTAACTGATTGATCTGATACTTTGGGGAAGGAAAGATTTCTCATGGGCTTGAGAAAGTCTTACCATTCCTGTTCACATACAGTAATGAAGACAGTGGCCTTCTAAGCACCTGCCATGTGTAAATGACTGTGCTAGTTGTTCTAAATGTTCCCTTTCCTAAATCATTTAAGTGTCCACTATCTGCAATGTCACAACAATACTCATCATGTCTTTGTTTCTCATGACAATATGGACAGCTTATAGAAACAGACACTCACAAGCAACTTGCCCAGGTTTACCCACGTGGAAAAACTGCTATTTAAACCTAGTAAGACCTGATGATTTTTTTTTCAGAGTCAATGCATTGACTTGTTCTACATATTTAGCAGCCAGTCTGTGTCAGTGTGATGTACAGTCCCTGGGGTTACATGGTGCATGACAGTGAGGTGATTCCTGCCCTCCCTCAGGAACTTTCAGTTGAGTAGAGGAGATAGTGCAAAACATATAATTATGTCAACAGCTATGAGATTAGTGTCCTCAAGTGAGCAGAATTGCAATATTTTTATAGTTCTCTGCTTCCTAGGTTTATTTTGATATTGTGGATTGCTCAACAGGGAAAATCGTGGATGAATCCTTGATATTCAACATCAGGATTTGTGATGTGAATTATCATGCACCCCAGCTTCCTAAGAATGAATTTAACAGCAGTGTGAAAGAGAACCAAACTGCAGGGGTTTGTGGGGTGCAGGGGCGCAGGGGAATGCTTCCATCTCCTCTCTGTAAAGCTATTCCTACTTTGATTGTCTGGGGGACTTTGATCCTGGTCATTTTAGGGAGACTTTTCACTGCTCATATCTCAAAGGTTGCAGGTCCTGTAACAGAGTGAGTGCTTTATAGTCTGTAAGCCTCATTTTGTGTTGGCAATGGAATGATGTGGAATTAGTGTCCACTGGAAAAGCTGGTATGTAAATGGCAATCTAACAACAAGGCCACATACAGTGAAGGAAAAAGACAAGGCTCAGAGTGAGGTCCCAAATGCCTTTGCAAGTTTCTCATCTGTAAAAGCATAGCAAGATGGCTGTGCTGAAGGCTTTCTGAAGGCTTTCAGTTACAGACACTGTGCATCTTTAAAGCAAAACTACTTTTTACCAGAAGGTGGATCTATTTCAGTAATAAGAAACTACTTATTTTATAAAATAGCTTTTAGAAAATTTGGATAATTCCAAGAAATTAAGTGATGGAAATAAAAAGCATCTTTAATACCACCAATCAGAGATGAGTACCATAATGTTTTTGTCTGTATTCTTTCAATATTTTTCTTTGCATTTTATGTGTGTACATACACACAATTTGTTATATAAGTATTTGCAGTTTTTTTATGTATCAGTACAAATGCTAAGCTGTGCAGGTGGCCTCTGGTCTCAAACTCACTGTCCTCCCATGTTATCCTCTCAAGTAGCTAGGATTATAGGTGTGCACCACAGTACCTGGCTAAGTTTACATTTTTGATAGCTTTTTACCAGAAATGGTGCTATGAACATTTACATGCATTATTTCATTTCTAATTGTTAAAACTACCACATGGATTCTGTTTTATAGATGAGCAAACTGAGGCCTAGGAAAGACAGAGAATCCCTGTTGACTTGAAACCAGGGTTTCTTGACTGCCACACTGCCTACACTTTGGGATGGAAGGGTTTTTGCTGAAGCTGCTGTCCAGTCTGGTGCAGAATGTCCCGTGCTGTGGTTGGCCTCCATCCCCGAGATGCCAGTAGCACCCTAGGGTTGGACTAGCAAAAACATCTGCAGACATTGCCAACTGTCCTTGGGGTTAAGGGCACAATCACCCCTGGCTAAGGAGTTTTGACCTGACGTTTTCCCCCTCCAGTCAGCATTCTAGAGAAGATGAGCAGGTCCATTCTGACCTTGCCTTCTTCCACTCACCTGACGCATGTTCTGGGGTTCCACATGGGATTTCACAGGCAACAGGATTCCTAGGCTTTAAGAAAGCATTGAAAACTGCTGTAAGACTGGTGGGGCAGTACCATCCCACCTGAGGTACACAGAATGATTAAGAGGTAAAATTAGAGGCACTCAGGATCTGTTTCCAATTTAATTTTTTTTTTTTACTATTCCATAAGTATTTTTCAAAGTAAATATTCACTATATTTCCCTTTCTCTTGACCTTCCTCAGTGATGCTTTTCCTAATTACCCAATTAAGACCTTCCTGGGCACCCTCTAGCCCTTTCATTCTTTTGTCTTTTTCATAGTGTTCAAATTAATTAATTAAATTTGTTTTATTTGTTATCTAAATCTCTCCCCACCCCACACACATAGATTCAACTGTCAGCTGTGAACAGATGTTTTGTTTTGTTTTGTTTTTGCCAGCACCTAAAACAGAAACTAGCACATAGTAACTATTGTTACATAAATAATGCAAAGAATTATTTCTAGACAATGCCATTTAGAATCTTTTAAAATTATATAAACCAAAGTGAAAAGTGTTCAAATGAAACATCTCACCAAAGGTATATAAAAACTGCAAAGCAATATTACAATTGAACCTTTACTAAAAATTTTTCACTGGCTTTGAAAAAAGCTGCATTCTCAAAAGTAAGACTGGATAAAATATACCATTATTTTGAATACTCCTTACCTAGAACATCATCACCAAAAATATTGAATAATGAGCTATTTTAAAGATCTACATGTGCTAGAATAATGATCACTTTGATCTAAATAACCATGAACATCCTACTTTAGGAAGTGAGGTAGGATTTTTTAAAGTGTGTAAACTAGGATATGTATTACTACCTTAAAAATTCTTAGTAAAATAGCACATTGAGTTGGGTTTAAGAATATTTTTTAAAGTATTGAGCTGTGGACACCAAATCATAGGTAGGAAGGACCAGGTGTTCTCTATGTATTGGTACTCTTGCTTCAGGCAGAGTTTCATGTGCCTTAAGGTTAAGTTTAATAATAACAAACATATATAGGATGTTTTGCTAAGGACCTACATTTTTTCTCTCCTTCCTTCCCCCCTTCTTTTTCAACTGTGTTTCTTTGTCTCAATGACATGGAAATGATGCTTGCCTCTTTCAGTACAAGATTCAGATTTCTGAAGCTCAAGTGGACCAGAGTGTGTTGTGTATCCTGCTTCCAGTCATGATTCATTCTTGCATCAGCTTGGAGAGTAAAATTCTACTTCCTGGATGACAACAATGAAGGCCATTTTGACATTTTAACTGACACTGAGACCAATGGAGGAATTTTAAGTGTTACCAAGGTAAAGCCATAATCAAAACCTACCAACCAAGTGGTCATAGATGCTGCAGTCCCTCTCTGTGCGATAAGTAATAATGAAGGAGAGGCAGATGCCTGGGGATACTTCCTGTGTGCTGGGCACATTAAGTGCCATGTATCACCCTGAGACAAGGCAGGGCCCATTGCAACTTCTGTATATGGACCCAGGACTCCTCCTACCAAAATAATATCAACACTAAACATCAGTTTTGATATTTCTGAACAATTCAACTTTTTGTTTTAGGTAAAACTTAATACATTTAAATAGGCCCTAAATTTGCTTTTTCCGATGTGATAAAAAAATGAAAAGAAATTTAAACCCTGAAAGTTTCGTTTGTTTTCCTTCTGAGTTTTAAACACTTTGAACTTTCAAAGTTCAAAGAAATTAGAAATTTGTGTGGCCTCTAAAAGTATGGTGAGCCCATGGCACTGTACCCACAGCACCTAAAGAGAAGTTGGCCCTGGAGGCAAGTATTACTAGTGCATTCTACTCATAAGGAAACCAAAGGCCAGAGAGGGTGATTCCTTCATATAAAGTCACAGAGCTCGAGCCTGGTGGCGTCAGGGTTCTAACTGTGGCAGTCTGACACCAGGGCCTCTAATTTTTGTTACTCTCAGCTAGACCCAGGAATGGCCAGTGCCTCCACTTCAGTGCAGGTAAGTCACCTGGAGGGAGGCATATCTGAGTCAGTAGGTCTGGGAGAGGCCCAGCATTCTGCTTATCGGCTTAACAAGCTTCCAGCAGATGCTGTTGGCCCACAGACCACACTGTGGGTACCAAGATTCTGTCAACCCTCTACACCAGATGTCTGCCATGGAATTTTCCAAATATCCCCAGCATCTTGATCCTTTTAAGACCCTGGCCACCTTATTCCCTGAATAACTATGATCATTACTATCTACACTTCTCTGCATTCTCCTGGTTTCATTTGCAGCGTGGTTGGCACATTAATGTTTCATTAAGTTATGGTTTTGTTGCATTTTTCATTACCTTCTGATAGATGATGGCTCTTTACAACCATGAGGTGAGGGGGAACTCTATAAGTGATTTGAAAATGAGCTTAAGACTGTCTTTTGATCATTATCAAAGACGATTAAATAATAAATGAAGTGCAAAAGCCACTGCGCTAGGGTTTGTGATGACTTGATGCTGAACGTCCGCCAGCCAGAGGCGCAGCAGGTGCTAATGAAATCCTCCCTGGGCTTTGCAGCCTTTGCATTATGAAATGCATGGAGCTTGCCACCTTGTCATTGCCGTGGAAAACCAGGAGCAGCTCCTCTCCTGCCAGGGGGCTGGCTGCAGTCACTGAGGAAGGCAGTGGCCAGGGCCATGGGCGTGTGCAGTAGGTGGACACCACCGACTCTCTCACCTTGCACCCTAGGAGCTTCACCATCAGTGAGGAGAATGGAGCCAGGCCTAGAAGCCAGCTGGGAACCTCAATGCTACAGATCCAGACCAAACTGCAAGCCAGGTAAGGTGGGCACGGAGGAGCAGGGAGGGTGGCTGGTCCAATGGGACAAGCCACACACAACCACGTGGACCACTGGACAACTGGCCCCTGGAACTGCTTCTGAGCTTTGCTTAGTCTCAGTGGTGAAAATGCAAGAAGCCACCATGTGAATGAGCACTGGCTATGCTATCTGCCTTCCTCACGCTGCAGCTTCCTCTGATTGCACCTGGAGAATTCATTGGCTTATTTTCCTCGGTATTTTTACAGTCTTTTCTGTATGAAAATAATTGGTTACATATTTCCATGTCCCTCTTTGCCAGGGGTGATAAACCAGAAGCACTCTTGCTTCTAGCCAACAGAAGTGGTTTTTATTATAAATTTTGTTAATATATATGTAAAATTTACCATGTCAGCCATTTTTATGTGTGCAGATCAGTAGCATGAGCACATTCATGTAGTTGTGCAACTGTTTCTACCATGTACCTCCAGGACTTATCTCATGTTTCCTCACTGAAACTCTGCACCTATTCAAAACTAACTCCCCTGTCCCCTGGTCCAGGCCCTGGCACTTAACCATCCTACCTATGTCAGTGTGAATCTGTCCACTCCAGGTACCTCATATGGGTGGGATTCTGTGGCATTTGTCTTTTAAGTGACTGGCTTATTTCACATAGCATAATGTCATCAAAGTTCATCCATATTCAACATGTGCCAGAATTTCCTTCTTTTGTTAGGCTGAATATACATATACTCTATGTATTTGCCACACTTTTCTTGATCCAGCCATCTATCCATGGGAACCTGGGTTGCTTAGTGTTTTGTTTTGAAAAACAAAGTTCCAGCCTTTAAAAATCAAGAGACTATGAACAACAATTTGAATTTTTTGGATACTCTTGAGAAAACATGGGAAGATTTGGCATCATTGAGTCTGTTTCATGGGGCCATGACCTGGGACAGAGTGGGGGCCATGCATCTTGTCCTTCTCAAAGCCAAGCTTAGTCACTGGCCCCAGACTCAGTCAGGCAGTGTCCCCTATTTCTCTCACCTTCTTGGTGCCTGTCTGCACTTGAGTGTGAGATTCTTTCTTAGAACAACACTTGTTGGTGCACAGGTTGGGATGGCCAGACATTTCTATTTATTTTTATTACAAAATTTCTAGTTCGTTGTGGAGAGATAATTTTGTACAATATAATAGGATAAATTACTAGCCAGGCATGTGGCACATGGCTGTAATCCCAGCAACTTGGAAGGCTGAGACAGGGAGATCCTGAATTTGAGGCCAAAGGCAGCTGTACAATTTAGTGAGACCCTGCCTCAAAATAAAAAATAAAAATAAAATAAAAATGAGGTTGGAGGTGCAACTTGATGGTAGAGCACTTACCCAGCACATCTCAGACCCTGGGTTCAATCCATCGGCACTGCAAAAAGAGAAAAAACAAAACAAAAACAAAAACAAAAACAAAACAAAAAAACCACCACCTCCACCACCACTGCCACCACCACCACCACCACTGCCACCACCACTAAATCCTGTCAGAACAATGATCACGTACTAGAGAGATCAGAATTTCTCAATATTTGCTCTCATTCTTCACAAAGACCTCAGTGTGAGCAATGCCAAGAGTTCCAGGTGGTGCTGTCCACCTTGGTGCGTGCAGGGTTAGCTGAGCTCCCAGCAGCGGTTGTTAACAACATGTTGTTGTTAGGTGCTATCCTACTCATAGTGACTGTTATAGGGTTTTCAATGGCTGTTTCAGGATTGCCCCGGAAGTGGATCACCAGGTCTTTCTCCCTTTTTCACGGTGCTGGGAATCGAACCCAGGACCTCAGAGACTGCAGAGCATGGCTCTACCAACTGAGCTAAATCTTAGCCCATTAACAACATATGGATCTGAATCTCAGGAGAGCTTGCTGCATGCAGATTGCTGGGTTCCCTTCTGGAATTTCTGGTTCAGAGGTCTGGGGTGATGACTGAGATCTGCATTTCTAGTGGGTTGCCAGGTGATGCTGTTGCTGCTGGTGCAGGACTGCTGATGTAATGAGTGTATCTTCCTCAGTGAGATTCCCTGTCTTCTGAGTATGGTTGGCTTATCACTGTTGTTGTTGTTAGGTGCCCTCGAGACGTGTCCTACTCATAGAGACCCTCATAGGGTTTTCAATGGCTGATTGTTTCGGGATTGCCTTGGGAGTGGGTTGCCACATCCTTCTCCTATTTTTGCGGTGCTGGGAATCGAACTTGGGAGCTCAGAGACTGCAGAGCAGCGCTCTACCAACTGAGCTAAATCCCAGCACTTGGCTTATCACTAGATCTCATTAAATGTGTGGGTTGCACTGAAGGCAAGGACTAAACTTCAGCCTCAGCTATTGCTTTCTCAAGGTGCCTCATGTGTGTCCTTTGCAGCAGGTGGAGGTGAGATCTGGTGACCAGGATTTGTTCTGCATCATCTGTGTTAGTTGCAGTTGATTCCCTTTGGCATCCAAACTTACAGAGAGGACTGGCCTGGCCTGAGCTAATCTAGAGGTGAATGCTGCATTTCTGCCTCTTGTTTATAAGCATTGCAAAACCACAGGAACTTCTGCAACTTTTTCTAAGAGGTGAGGTATTGTGTAAAAAAGTTTTAATCCCTTTAAAAATTGTGATTTCAGACAGAGATAACTGTGGACCCTTTCAAAAGCATTTTCCCAGATGAGGAAGAGAAAGCATAAGGAGAAGATACCCTTTTCCACCCTTTTCTGGGCCTGCACTGGTTCTTTTGTTTGTTTGAGCACAAGAACTTCCTACCAGGTGTCCCTTGGCTGGCAATCTGACATTGTTCCAGTGGATGCCAGATGATGGCTGGATCTCAGAAATCTTGGAGGATCTTGCTTACTTCTTAAAATGGCACCAGGCTCACACAGGTGAGGTGGACATGGGAGACTGTTTGCTGGACTGGGGTACCCATGTGTGAATCCTTTGAGCTCTCCTACCAAGTGAGCACTCAAGAGAGTGTCAAGCACTGTGCTTCTGTTGTGAGGGCAGTTGGTGTTTAACATGAAGCCACCAGCACCCACTACCAACTGAAGATTGGTTCTGATCTAGGATGAAAAGTTTCCCCAAGGCCAAGTTAGGTTCAGCCCTACACGAAGGAGGACGCTTAGCATGCCAGTAGTGTAGACTTCCATGGATAGAGTCTTCATTATCAATGCCATCTCTGTGCCTTCTAGGACATACTTTGATTTGTCTTTTGATGTAATATTATAATATTTAAAATTGTATATATTTCCTTCTACAAGATATAAACTCATTCCTGATTTGGCAAATTGGGTCACTGTGGATGAAAATTAGGAGTGGTTACTACCAAGAAGCAAATTGCCTGAGTCCCTACTTGTAAATGACAGGTTTTACACAATCATCATCCACGCCATTGACAATGGTGAGTGTTTACCCAAAACAGGAAAAGGAAAAAAAAAAAAAAAAAAAAAGCTCATTCTTTCTTCCTAAGGGTGAGAGCTTTTCAGCACAACCAAGGAAATTATGAAATAAACCTTGTTTTCACTTTGCATCCATGCTGGTGATTATTTTTTATAATAATTCTTGAAATGGCAAACAGGGGACCAATACCAATGAAAGAGGGGCAGTATTCATCCAGAGGAGACAATTAAACCAGTGAGGAAGCTGCAGTTGAATCCAGCATTTTCATTGGGTCATATGATTATAATGTCGCTCTTTGTCGAAGTCAATGATGTGTGATAGATATTTAGCATGGTTTCCTGTACTTGGAATGGTGTATAAGCTCAGGCAAATGTGACTGTATAGAACACACTTGTCATAAAACCAGGATGAGTGATGTTACAAATGTGTTTTAGCACATTTCTGGGTTCTCCCAAGGCTGCATTTCAAATGCACCAAACAAAGGTGAATAAGTAAAAATTTTCAAATAAGTTTAAGAATTGTATTTAAGGAAGTCTGTGAACTAAGATCCAGGCTCACTGTGATAGGTACCTGCCAACCTCGCTTGTATAATTAGCTAGTATAGGGATGGTTATGAAGATGGGAAGCATATCTCTAATCAGTATTCAACAGGGAGAAAGCAAGTGGGTCAGCGCTCCAGGGGTCTGTGAATCTGTGATGCGAGGCTTCACGATGGGCATTCATTTTTAATTAGAAAGAATATTTTTAGATAATTGTAGGTTCACATGCAGTTTCAAGATCCCAAGTGCCCCTTGCCTTGTTTCCCCCAGTGTAACACCTTGCAGAACCTTAGTGCAGTATCTCAGCTGGAATGCTGATAGGACACAGCCCAGAACAGAGCACTCCATCCTCGCATGGACCTCTCATGTTGCCCTTTTATAGTCCCCTCATTCCCCCCCATTTCCCTCCCATTCCCATGCTTAATACTTGCCATGATTGACAGGCTAATTTATTTAATGATTCCACATTCTACTTCATTTACAAATGGTTCAAGATGGCAAATGTTTTGTTACCTTACCCTGACAGTCTGGATTTTCATCAAAGCAAGAAAACAGATCAAGTGTTGGCCTATAAAGCTGATGGCTTTGAAAGAGAAAAGGTTCCAATATTCCAGTGGGATATTCCAGTGGGCTGATTCTTTATTGAGAGACTGAGTGTGCTCATTTCCACAGTCTGTGTCTGTGAGGATTGCACCTTCAGTTACAAAACAACCTCTCCCTTTCGAAGGCCTCCTGCTGCAGACTGGTACAGGGACGCTGATGCTTCTCTTGCCTGGCCTCTATGATGGTGCACTGGCTCTCTGCTCCCACTCTCACTGGCGGCGACCTGCAGGTGTGCAGGTCTGCAGTGACTGAGCCCCTCCTAGAGGCAGTGGACCACAACCTAGAGCCCAACTCAGACCTGTTTATGTTTGAACTGGACAACAGTGGAGAAAATGCAGAAGACTTGTGGAAGCTGAGGGGAAATCGGGGTGACAGTTTGTATGGGTCAGAGATAAAAGGTTGAAAATGACAGAAGCCCAATTCAAATAGACTTAGTAAGAAAAAAAAAAAGAAAAGATGTGTTGGCTGTGTCATTGAAAAAAAGTCAGCGAGGTCATTTTCCGCAGAGCCAGTCCCCGCTGCCTTTCCCAGAATCCCTTCATGCTCAGGTTGGCTGCCTTTTTAAGGTGGCTGCTGGTCACCTTTGAGACACAGCCTTGCACCTGTCCAGAAGGTGCTGCCAGTGAAAGTTCCAGATTTGACATCACCTCTCCGCCAGATCACTGGTCTGCCAATCAATGTGGGGATGTCTAGGGGGCAGATGTGGATTGGCTGGTCTGGGGCACACCTGGGCCCTGTTAGGATGGGGCTTAGCCTGTCCTGATCTGCTTGCCTTAACAGTTCAGGAAGTGTGGGCTCCCCAAAGGAAAACTAGGGTGCTGTAGCCAGAGGAAGAGCAGAGACCAAGCAGGTTGAAAGTCAAGGGCGTCCTCTGTCAGTGTTTTCCTTTGTGCCTTTGCCAGTGGGGTATGGAAAAGGCAGTGTGTTCACAGTTCCACACCAGAGCGGGATGAAGTATTACACCTTGCCCCAAGAGAGGTCTGCTCTGTGCCTTTGGTTGTCAGGGCCGATAAGAGTGTCTTTGTTTACCTGCCGGTCTTGGGTTAAGTCGGATAGGAATGATATGATTTAGGGTAGGGACGTTGGGTCATGGTATCAATTGATCCTGGAGAGGCTGAAGACTGGGGTCAGGCATGTGGCAGGCTGGCCAAGCTCCCTGAGTGCCCAGTAAAGACTCTGGGCTCAGAGGTGAGGGTGGGCATCCCTGGCTGGCAACACGCTGTGGGTGCTATCACTCACGGCCGGCCTGACATCATGGGAAAGGATGACGGGAAGCTTTGGGTTTGGCATTTTTCTGGACTCTGCCCTGTGCTCTTCTCTTGCCTGAATCTACTCTGTGTCCTTGCCCTGTAATAAACTTTGACCATCAGTATAAGAGCGTGGAGGGCGTTCTTTGAGTACTAGAGAACTGTCCACCTTGACGGTGGTCTTGGGACCATGTGAACCCGCACAAGTGTGGGGGTAGCTTTGGGGACCTTCTTCTAACTTTGTAGTTGGCTACGTCCACGTGGAGTCTTGGCCCAAGGGGCATTTAGGAAGAATGTGTCAAGTAGATGAATACATGAGGGAGTCGGTGTCTGCGAGGTCCTCTTCCTTTGCAGGTACTCAGCTGAACTTCTAAGGCTGAGATACCTCCTACTTGGTAACTACTTGGTGCTGCTCTTTACTGGAGGCCAGGCCTCTCCCAGAGGCAGACCATGCATGTGATGACTTGTCCTTGTCTGGGTGGATTTGCATGTGAGGAGAACTTGGGCACAGGGGTTGGTCTCCTGCTGGGGGCCCTGTCCCCTGTCTGTGCAGCATTCTTGGCTCTGGCAGGTCAGAGGTGTGTTGGGGCTGCCCTGGGAACGTGGCTCCCTTCCCACACCATAGTCCACGGGTTCAGGGTCTGTAGAGGTGGGAGGTGGATGATGACAGGATTGGTGGGATGCCTTTCACAATGATCTTTGTGTTTGGTCATGTCAAACGTTGTCAGCCATGCTGGCTGGCCAGCAAAAGTTGCTTTGACTCAATAGGCAGCAGTTCAAGCAATGGAACCCTTAGAGGAGCATAGTCCAGAGGTGGCCATATGTTTGTAATAACCATGGGGACAACAACATGCAGATGTCTAGGCTCCTGGGCTTGGCCTGGGCTAATAAGGAAGCTAGTTTTTCTGTGAAAGAAAGCAGTATTCCCAGCCAGATAATATATAAAAATTCAGCAAACAACAGGCATCTGCTCCTCAAACTGTGTTCAACCTGATAGCTACAAAGACAATTCAGATGCAACGTGGCCTTATCAGATCATGGTTGAGTGAAAGTGAAGAGAACCAGGTCACCTTGAAGAGAACCCGGCTCTGGGCTAAGTCCATTCCCTGCCTTTGTCCCAGTGGCTCTGCCTTCCCTGCTGAGATGCTGCTTTATGTGTGAATACAAGAGCCACTGAAACTCTATCCCAGCGGATGAGAGGCACCAGATCTTCACTGTACACAACACGAGCAAAGCCATTTCAGCCCCAAGACTGGCCTGTGGCAAATTATGTCTCATAGCAATGATGTAGATAATAAATGTGTGGACACGCATGCAGTCCAGCAGGCACCTTTTCACCCACTGTAACTCCCTCATTTCTCTACTCTAATTCATGTTTGAATAACAAATAGGATAAATGTTCCTGCAAATATTTATCCTATTTATCCCCTGAACTAAATGGGATTTATGTTTTAGATCAGTGGTTCTCAACCATGTAATTTTGCCCCTCAGAGGATACTTGGCAATGCCTGGAGATGACATTGAGAATCACAAATGGAGGCTGCTGTGGATTTCCAGGGGGCCAAGGCCAAGGGTGCTACAAACATCCTACAACACACTGAGCAGCCTTTACCACAAAGAGTTTTCTGGCTCTGTGTCCAAAGTGCTGGGTTGAGAACCTTTGTCTAAGAGAACAGAATTTTTGCCAGGTGGGGATTCTGTAAGTGGAAATATGTTGTGCTCCCTGGTGAACAAGTCTGAGCTTGCTTCTCTGCCGTGACCAGGGGTAGTGTGCTAGAAACTTCCTTGCTTTTATTGGGACAAGACCTGGACTCCCTTTCTGCCTTCATACCTTATTATCTTCATGCAGTTAAGCAAGCTATTTAAAAATCACGTGTCCTCGTCAGTGGACTGGGCGGAGGTCAACCCCACAGGTGGATCATGGATCAGAAGGTGGTACCTATGAAAGGGCCTAGCCCAGCTTGCCCCACGCAGAGCCACACCCAGTGACTGCTGGGTCTTCCCACCTTCTGCTTCTGAAATGGGGCATCTCTAAGTCATTGTCACAGTTACCTGGGCAGAGTCAGACAGGCAATGAGAGTACGCCATTGGGAGCGACCCTGTTTGCCTTCTCCAGGCACCAGGAGGGATGGATCTAAAAAGTGAAGGCAGCAGGCTCTCATGCCCAGCTGATGGCTCCACCTATGACTTTTTTAGAAGGCAAAAATTAAATGAGATATGTCAGGGGAAGTATTCTGATTAACTCTCTGCTTTGTGTGTGAATACAAGAGGCACTGAAGCTCTATCCCAGGGGATGAGAGGTACCAGATCTTCATTGTACACAACACGAGCTCAGACGTTGAGCTCAAGTCAGTAGAGAAATGCTCTAAGAAATGTTGGAGGTAGCAACTGGTGAGTGACCAAGGACTGTGGATTCGTCTCGCATCCTGTCTTCCTTGTTGGTGCGAGGGAGGGAGGAGCAGCTGTAGGCTTTGGATGGCTGTGCCTGTTCACCCACCACAGACTTCTGTGAGTCCTGCACTGGGGACAGGAAAGCAGGAGGTGCAATCCAAGCTCTCTGGACAGCTGAGTCTCCTAGAAAAAGTCCCCAGCACTGAGGGCTGCACTGGCTGCTGGTTTGTCTGTGTGATGTTAGGAGAGAACCTGTCCTGGCAGACATCTGTCTGTATTTGTTGTTATTGTTAGGTGCTATCAAGTTGGATCTGGCTCATGGTGACCCTAAGTACAGCACAACGAGACATTACCCAACACTGTGCCAGGTGCGCAATCTTTTTATGTTTGAGCTCATTGTTGCAGCTACTATGTTCCTTCTCATTTTGAGTCCTGCCACACTAGAAAACGGAGGTTCCAGGGGGTTTACTCTATCCTTGTCATTAAGGTCAAGTGTACTTTGAGGAGGGAACTCTTCCCTAGTCGTTTCTTGAATGCCTCCCAGCCTGGGAGCCTCATTTTCCAGCACTATATTTGACAACGTATCTCTGCTAATCCTAGGGTTTCTATGGCTAATTGTTTTCAGAGTGGGCTGCCAGGTCCTTTTTTCTAGTTTGTCTTAGTCTGGAAGCTCAAGTAAAACCTGTCCACTGTGGGTGGTCCTGCTGGTATCTGAGACATCGATGGCATAGCTTTCAGCATCACAGCAACACACAAGCTCCTATAGCATGACAAGCTGGCAGACACGTGGGGGAGTCTTTGTTTGACAAGTGGAGTCTCTCACCTTAGGTAGCTCCACTGTCTCTGGAGCTCACACATGGAGGAAACCAGGCCTGGCTGCTAGCCCAGGGCTGGGCCTTAGTCTCCTTCTTGAAGGGTGTGTGATCCCTGAAAGGAGTCAGATACCGAATGCCATGCCCCTGAAATGCTTCTTTCTGTTTCTAAGGCTGTGGCCACACCGCAGGAGCAGTGGAAGAGGGACAGGCAGGCCAAGACCAGGATGCTTGGCTAAGGCTGCCAGAGGGCCACTGACTCCCTCTTCTGCACAGTGGCAACTGGGTAAACCGAGGTTAGCTACATAGCCCGCCTCCTGCACGTCCTTGGAGCACTGGTCATAGGAGGACCAAGCAAGCTAAGCGAATGGCGTCAGTGAGTGTGTGGTCTAACCTGTATGCCCTCACCTTCCCTGTAGGAGGCAGTGCAGAAGGAGCAGCGTGTGAGGATAGGTGCTCCTCAGCCCCTGGCCATCCCTGTGCCTCGACAGGGCTGTTGGTTTGCACTGGCACTCGTGGACTTGCCATAAGGCACCATGGGACCTGTGTGGGCTCCTCCCTGTCAGTGTGGCTGCCACAGGCCATTCTACCTCTTTAGTAAATTTAGCTTCCCTGTTATCAAGCCTCAAAGGACCCTATATATCACATGCTGCCTCCAGAGGCTTCCTGGGGCCCTCACACAGGTAAGGTGTGGACAGTACAGATGGAGCTAAGGCTTCTGATCCTGGAGGGGCCAGTGGGAAAGTTGTGACCCCTGTGCTGGCTGAGGTTGTGACCAGATGGAAGAGGTGTGAGGATGTCCTGGCACCTTTCTGGTTGGCAGCTGTGTGGTTATCCTTGGGAAATAGGAAGAAGCTCCAGAAGCAGAATGGGTGGAAAGGGGCCTTGGTCACTGGGTGCTGAGACCAGGAGGGCTGGGGTCTGGTGACAAGACCAAGGACCAACTATGTCGGGGGGGGGGGCGGGGCTCACCAAGGACGAGGCCTTCTGCTCTCTTCTTGCACCAGAATATCTGCCCCTGGAGTCCCACTCACAGCTTGGGACATATCTCTTCCTGCTGTAGTGTCTTCAGCCCCTGAGAACTGGTATCCGATAAACCTGGGTTTAGATTCCAGATCTATGACTTATCAGTTGCATAATCTGGCTGATCCTTGGCTTCCATACATAAAGTGAGGTCAGTAATGTTTCCTCAAATAACACATTCAAAGCCCATAGCGTAGGATAGGCACTGGTAGGCGTGCAGCAAATGTGGCAGCCAGTGTTAGCAGTAGTTATTAACCATGGCTCTGTAACCGTTGGTAAGTCAGGCCACCTGTTAGCTGTCTATCCATCTTATGTGACCATACCAGCAGGCAACCCCCAACTCCCCATGCCTGATGCATTCTGGGCTCTGGGACATGTCCCTTCAAGATGCCATGCTGGTTCCACCCACATTGTCACATCTTGCTATAGAGCCATGGGAAAGCCTCCTGATTGAGCTATCTGTGGGGTTACATAGACACCTTCCCTGCCCCTGTCAGTGGGGAGGCTAGTGAGCCTCGAGGCAGTGGGAAGCACACACTCCTTGTTGAGTGAAGAAAGAATGAGACAGTGCCCAGAGAGCTGGGCGAGAGCCAACACCCCAAGAGCCGCTGCCAAGCACCATAGGAGAGAATGAGGTTTGAGATCTGGGGCCTCCACAGCAAGTCTTTTGGTGTCACTTTACATGAAATGCAAGACAACAGGGAACTCACCCCCCCCCCAACTAGTCGCTGCAAATGACCAACAGGAATAACCTCCCCTCCCCACGAAGTCACCTCAGAAGAAATATCTTTCGCAACTGTGAATGTTCTCTGCGGTGGCATTGCGATCGTGTGTTAGGGAAATGCCATTCCTGGCTCATTGAGTTGATGGCTGCGGTCTGGGATTCCAGCTTGCATCACGTTTCTTTTCCCGTGTTCCACAGATGCAGCAGCTGGGGAGGGGCAGGTGCCTCTCTGGCCTTCAACACAGCCATGGCCAGGGCCAAGCGGAGTGAGAAGGTAACAAGCTGCTCATGTGTTCCTGGCTGGGGGTTTCGTGGTAGGGAGCACCTGGCAGCTTCTCCACCACCCATGAGGTGAGGCCCTTCTGCAAGCTTGCCTGCCCCCTTCACCACCCCCCAGCCTTGTCTGTGAAGCCCCTGGCTCTGCGCAGCCTCCCACCTTCCCCGTGCAGCTCAGGGCTCCTCCCTAGTGAGTGTCAGATGACCCAGGGCTTCCTAATTTCAGCCTGACTGGGCCCCCTTTTATGACGTTTATCATACGTCTTCACTACTTGTACTTCATGTGAATGGACTTGTGCCCAAATTAAGTAATTTACTTTAAATAGGAAATTTCATATTTCAATTGAAAATGAAAAACCAATATAAAGGTAGGAAGTGTGAGAGCAGCACAAAAGAAACAGAGCACATTAACTAACCATGGGTAGATGGTGCTGGCTTCCCAAGGCTCGCGAACTCTGTGTGAAAGCGAGGGATGTTGGGGCCGCACCAGCCCCAGAATGGCACATTCTCCTGGGTGCAATTCTGGTATAGAAGATACCTAGAAGGGGAATAAGTTTCCCACCATGAAATTCAATGTGACTTAAAACTGTTTCCAGACTGGCCGAATCTTCCTCTAGGCGGTAGCTATGCCCAGCTTTGAGGCAGAAAGTGGGCCTGGGCTGCCTGCAGTTACAGGGAAGGGCCCCCCTTCCTCCTGCAGGGAAGGGTTACAGGGAAGTTACAGGAAGGGCTGGTGTGCAGCCCACCTACTTATCCCTGCTCCTCCAGGAGGGTTGCCTTTCCCTCACTTCTATGCTGGTGTCTTGTGGGCTGGTGAGGGCCTTTCCTCTCCTTCCTCAACCTGCCTGGAAGCTTCTAGAGGCCAGAGGCCTGGCCCTGAGGAGCACACCACTATCTCTGATTTCCTGAGCATCGGCTGGGTGTGCGGTGTGCCTGCACAGTGGCACTGAACTTTCTCCAGAACCCCTGGGGAGGGAGGAGCAAACCGAGGCTCTCCAGCTTCTATCTCCCTGGATTCCTTACCCAGTGTCCTGCTAGTAGACACCACATCTGTGGTGACTGGATAGATCATCTGCCATTCACATACTTTCCTGCAGCTAAGTCACCACTTAGGATTATTGAGTAACTTGATATTTTAAAATCTGCTACAAAGTATGAGCTATCTTAAAACCGTTGTCAGGGTCCATTGCCTGCTTTGTTTTCTTTGAAATTTTCCTTTATTATTGAATAGCCTAAATAAAAGTGATAGAAACCCAAAGCAGAGGTTGCTCATGACTTCAGCTCTAAATCTGAACTCTTTCGTTCGTCAGCGTCACCTTCTAGATCCTGTCTGGGTACATGTTCACATTTTAGGGATTGGTATTACCACAGGGGACCGCAGCTTAGCTCAGTTGGTACAGCGCCACTCTGCACATACTGAGTCCCTGGATTCAATCCCCAGCACCAGGCCCAGGGCTGGGCCTCAGTCTCCTTCTTGAAGGGTGTGTGATCCCTGAAAGGAGTGGGATACCAAATGCCATGCCCCTGAAATGCTTCTTTCTGTTTCTAAGGCTGTGGCCACACCATGGGGGCAGTGGAAGAGGGGCAGGCAGGCCAAGACCAGGATGCTTGGCTAAGGCTGCCGGAGGGCCACTGACTCCCTCTTCTACACAGTGGCAACTGGGTAAACGGGAGAAGGGCCTGTAGTCCACTCCTGAAACAATCCCGAGACAGTCATTAAAAACATTATGAGTTGGACGTGACTCAACAGCACCTGGAAGCAACAACAGCAATCACCACAGGAGCTCAGGAACTGCATGTCTGGGTCCCCTCAGGCTGCACAGCTTCATTGCATCCGGTTTTTTCCTGCACACCCCGCCACCTTGGCTTGCCTACCTGCTTTGCCCTCCCCTCCCTCTCTGCCATTGTTGCCTCTGAGGGCATGAGCAGGGAGAAGGGTGCAAGGTCACCCAGTCTGGTTTGCTCTCCACTGGAGAGAAATGCATTGTCCTGGAGGAAGCCAGGATCTCAGTGCGATGCTGCTGTCCACAGTGCGTCAGACCTAGCACCCTCTGTTCGGGGGACCCCTCAGCCACCTCACCACTGACTGACAGTTGGTTCCTGGAGAGAGGGCCCTTCTAGAAGATTCTGTGATGCAATTAGAATGAATGTGGTATAGTCAACCGTCTTTCTATTTAACTTGTTGTTGTTAGGTGCCATTGAGTCAGTATCTGACTCATAGCGACCCTCATAGGGTTTTCAATGGCTGACTGTTTCGGGATTGCATTGGGAGTGGATTGCCAGGCCTTACTCCCATTTTTGCGGTGCTGGGAATTGAACTTGGGGCCTCAGAGACTGCAGCGCAGAGCTCTATCCACTGAGCTAAATCCCAGCCCTCTATTTAACTAGCTATTATTATTATTTTTGTTAATGGCTGGTTTTTAAGACTTGTTGTCTGCTTGACCTGGCCAAATAGGACACTTGTTCAGAGCACACACAGTGGATATATTTTCTTATACCCACCAAAGGGCACCAGGACCTCTTAATCTAAAAGGTTAAGAGCACATGACTTTGGCCTTGGTCAAATTTTGCCCACTGATCTTGCCCATCCTGCCAAGCAGAGACCTGGCTTCCCCTCTGAACTATGTCTTTGTTTACCCTACATAAAACCCCAGAACTACTGCTTTGCAGAGTGATGGTTTCTGAACGAATTTTAGACTCATAACAGGAGAGTTCCAGGGCACCCTCCCCAGGTTCCCAGGAGAGCATCTCACGTAACCATAGTGCCTGAGCAAAGCTAGGATGGCCACATGGGTACAGCGTTACCAATACAGGTCTCTGGTGCAGGTGTCATGCAGGCCTCGCCAGTCTAATGAGACACTGTTTCTGTAACAGTCTACTTCTCTGCCACACATCTCAGGTGTATTCAAGGTTCCCAGGGCTCTGGCCCCTTTCTGATTGGTGTGGGGAGCTTCTAAGATGGAGTTTACATCTCTGTACTTTCATATTGTTGTGCAGGCTGTGTTTGAGCAAAGAAGGTACCCGAATCCACCTGTGGACCCGTGGAAGGATGGGGTGTTGACAGGCCAGCTCTGTGGGTACAGGACCTGGGCATAGGTGCATGCCTGTGTTCGAAAGGGCTGATGTTTGGGTCAGTGCTCTGTTGTCACCATGCTGACATTCTTAACGTTTGCACGAGGGCTCCACACTTGGTTTGGACAAGGCGCTGCCTGCTGTGTGGTCAATCCTGTGTCGTAGGTGTCTGTCATGCACACATGTTGAGGTCATGGCCATCGCACAAAGGACGTCGTACTGAGTGTTTGCCCCGTCTCTACAAAGCAATTCTAACCCTTGCCTGTGGATTTTTGCTACAGATGTCTATCTACATTGCCCACGTTAGAATAATTCCACTTGTAGTACATAAATGAAAAGCAATATGACTATAAGAATTTCTAGTTATTTGCCTCCCTCAGTAATTTATATGAAACCAAAAAAAACCTTTATCCTTCTTAAATTTAAGGGTTGTGGCTGGCTCTTTGAGCCAAGAAGGGTGAGGAGCAAATCCTTCATTCCTGTAAGTCCAGATGGAGATGATACCATTAAAAAAATCACCTTGCTAGCCAAGCCCAGGGGTGCATTCCAGTGATCCCAGGAGCCTGAGAGGCAGAAGCAGGTGGATCAAAAGTTCAAGGCCAGAGGCAGCCTTTATAATTTAGCAAGACATTGTGTCAAGATAAAATAAATAAATAATTTAGAAAATAAAATTAGAAAACTCACCTTGCTGTCCTGTCCAACACCTGTGGAAAGCCCTGCAAAGCAGACATTTGGAAGGCAAGGTGTCATCCAAAATGTGCCCCACACCCAACAAACTATAGAGGGAAAGTACACATGGAGCACAGATTGGAAGTAGTCACAGCCTGTCTACCCAGTGATTTGAAGATACACAAATGTTTAGTCCTTGGCAAGTTTCTTTGGGTGCTGGGTGGCAACAAACTCTGTCATAGTGGATGGGCTTCTTCTGTGTGTCTTCAGAGGTAAGGACATTTGGGGACACAGGTTTAGCAATCGCCCTGTCCCTTTCTTCCCTAAATATTCCTGGCAGCAGCACACTTCTTTGCAAATGAGATCCTATGAAGAACTCATTATAATAGATAATAGGGGCTTTTTAAAGCACCAATTTAATGTACATTGACATAACACATGCCTATTACCAAAATAACAAGACAAGGATTTGGATGAACAACAACAATAACAACAACAGAGTTTGGAATAAGCCTGGAGAGTGGATGAAGCCTGCAGAGTTACATTTTCTTAGCATCTCCTGCTTTGCCTCCCATTCTTATGAACTGGTTTTTGAAGTATCAAGGGAATTTTTGTTGTATACTGGCAATGACTTCAAATATTATCATTATTTAAACACTTCAGTTTATCACATTAAGATTCTCTTGATTAATCAAACACGGAACAAAAACCTTATTCACATTTCGCCAAAGCAAATTGACTTGGCATCCTAAATTAACATATTAGGGTGGGGATCAAAAAGATATAAACCATTTTCCGTTTTTTTATACAAATTATGTTAAATATTATAATTGAAATAATTTGTAAATAATGAAAATGAAATTGAAATTCTCCTGCTGAAGCAGTTTTGAGCCTATCTCATAACACGGGCACACAGCCTGAGGCCCAGAGAGGGGAGATGGTGCTCTCTTGGCCACAGGGTGTCACATGTAGTGTGGTGTTAGCATTCTAAGTTGGCTCAAGGCACAGTTGCCCTCCAGTCTCCCTTGGGAAGAAGCCAGACTGGAGTCTGACCTGCAATGGACACCGTGTTTGACCCATGAGCACCTGGTAAGAGGACACATCATGCAGAGTCTGCATCTTAACGATCAGCCTTGGAGAGGCCCACGGGCTAAAATGAGCAGAGAGCAACAAAAGGGCACAGCCTGTCTGACTGAGTGCTCCTGGCACCAGGAGCCGGGCAGGAGGTGTCCCCATGGCTGGTTATAGGGGTCACAACCTCACTCTTCCCATATGTGTTTAGTTCAATCTACCTTTGTATGGTATAGCTTTATTTACCTCCCCCCCCACACACACACTGTGTGTGTGGATATATATATATATATATATATATATATATATATATATATATGTTTACACACACACCCTTATGTATATGCATAGGAATTGTTAGATGCTGTGAAGTTGTGTCTGACTCATAACAACCCTATGTACAACAGAACAAACCCTCCACAACACTGTGCCATGTCTGGCACTACATCAGTGCTTCTTTGCTATTCATAGAGTCTTCAAGGGCTGATTGTTTTAGGATTATTGGGAGTGGGCTGCCAGGTCCTTCTTCAGTTTTTGCAGTGCTGAGGACTGAACCCAGGGCCTTACAGAGCGCAGAGCAGCACTCTACCAAGTGAGCTAACCCCAGCCCCATGCATAGAAATCAGAATGTGTGAGTGTAGGTGAATTCATGTGTGTGAACATATGTGGATATGTATTCTTGTGGGCATGTACAATTGCTGCGCATTTGATCACTTTATACATATGTCTTCTGGAATCCAGTAAAGTATCTCTAAACCCAGAATGACCAGAAATCAACTCAGTCATAAAGACCACTGGCATTTTGTAGATGCAAATCGATCATGTCACTCTCCAGCGTCAGCTTCCCAGCAGCTCATGGCTGCACCTGGACAAGATCTTGGACTCTAAGTCCATAAGGCCCTGTGACATCCTCCATCACCTGGCCTCTGCCCCCCTCTGGACCTAACTTACTCTGTACCCCTGCCCCCTCACCTCTCTGGACACTAGCCACGCGAGAACCCACGCAAACTCCCTCTGAGCTCCCTTCTGGCATAGGGCCTTTGCAGTTTCTTCCACACAGAAATCCTTTCTCCTCCGCTTCCTCCAAGGCCCTATCACTTGGTTCTCATGTCTGCCCTTGTCCTGACACCAGGTCATCTCCCCTCTTAGTCCTTCCCCTGAGCACCACTCTGAAGTTTCCCACCACTATGGTACTAGCCTTGCACTTGCAGAGCCTGAGAGCAAGGCTGCCTGATAGCTGGACCTGGGAGCCTCCCTGGCCTCCAGACCAGCCCTGGCCCACATCAGCTGTGGACTCTGTGGGCTCCTGCACGGCCTCGCTTTGTGGAAGATGTTAGGTCCCCTACCATGGTACCCTCACTCCTTGGACAGTGCCCTGAGGCCAGATCCCTCAAGACACACAGATGCCAGGGTACCCAGCACAGAGCATGCCCGGGGCTGGCCCTGGACCAGTTAAGACAGAGAGAACTAAAAGGACAGGACAGAGGGAGGCTGTCAGGTGAGCACAGGCACGGTGGGGCTGTCCAAGGAATCCAGCCTTTACTCAACAGGGTCTGTGGACCAGCCCTTACTGCGGCTGGCAGGGCGCTCTGGCTTCCTTCTTCTGTTTTGGCCCAGACATTGGAAGGTGCATCGAGGAAGTGTACAGAGCCTTCCCTTTCCCATCAAACAGAGATGCAAAGTGAGCACCTTGTGCTTGACCTGACCCAGCCCCCAAAGAGCTGCCGTGTCAAGTCCCTGACTCCTCCATGTGTGCTGGGGACTCCTGATGAGGGGGACCCTGAGTGAGGGCTTCTCAGAAGGGTTTGCCTGCAGGTCTCCTGGGTCCTCAGTGCCCAGATGCCACTGCAACTGTTGGAAGGAAGGATGGCAGAGACCTACACTCAGGTAGGGTCTGCCCTGGCCTGTTCTCCAGCCGTTCATTCCACTAATCTCTCTGCTCCAGGCTGGCCCCCGGGGACACTTCCTCCAAGATCACTGTATTGGTCACCTCAGGCCGCCTTCAAAACCTGGATCAGTTGGCCCTGTCTTCCATAACAAAATGGCACAGCCTGGGGGGCTTAAACCACAGATATTCACTGCTCACACCTCTGAAGGCTGGCGTCTGAGGTCAGGGAGGCGGCATGCTGGGGTCTGGCGAGGGCCATTCTCCTGGCTTGCTGACAGCTCACCATGGCTCACACCTTGGGCCTAGGGTGAGAGCAAGCTCTCTGGTGTCTCTTTTTATTGGGGCATGGGTTCCACTACCATACCCCAATTCATTGCCCTCACCTTAACCTAGTTACTCACCAAGGCCCCATTGCTGGAGACCATCACAACGGGCTTGGCATTGGCATATCAATTTTGGGCTAAGATGCCGTCCACAGCAACATGTTCTTGGGATCCTTCTCATAGGTAGAATATTGGTCTTTTTCTGTGGAGTTGTGAAAGCTGTGGATTGGCTCTGCCAAAGGGGTCGCTGGGCAGGGTTCTGATGAAAGCTGTGTCCTGGAAGCAACCTCCTTCCAGCCAGGCCCCACCAACCACAGTTCCACCAGCAACCCAGTATCTTCACATTTTGAATCCATCAGTAGATTAATCCATTGATGAGGTGAGCATCCTCAGGACTCTGCCCCTTCCCCAAAGCCCCACCTCAGGACACTGCTGTCATTGGCCACTAAACTGTCAGTCCATAGGGACTTCGGAGGTCAGTTTACATCCAAACCATAGCCATCAGGGAAGAGCGAGTAAATGAAGGATGTGGTCCTTGTAACAACTCCAGGAGGCAGAGGGACCCAAAAAGCAGGGCTCAGAGAGGTCATTCCCTGAGTAGGGCTGGGAGGGGACAGAGCCAGGGCTAGAGAACAGGCCTCCGACAGATGGCCCACTTGACCACTGAGCAATGTTAGGGAAATCTCTTCATCTGTCTGTGCCTCTGTCTCCCATCTATTAAGGAAGATTGGTATCTTTCCACTGCATTGCTGGGGGATAGGCACAAACCAGGTCTTGTTGCTCGATGGGTATGGTACATGGGGACCAGGACACATGGCCAGCTTGTTTCCACATGTGTGCACATGCATAGTTCATGTCTTGGGGATGGCATGGACAGGGACCCAGGTCCCTGCCCTGCTGGGCAGGAGATGGCTGCATTCTAGCTGGGCACCTTCCTCCCCACCTGGCAGACAGCAGCTTTACTCAGCGCAAGCTCGCCTCTGAGCATGGGGGTAGGAGAAAAGAACATCGAAAAACCCAGAAGAGAAGGCCTGGTTCTCTCCCTCCTGCGCCTTCTAACTTGGTTGGTGGTTTGTGATGAATTATTGATCTTACGGGCCTCCAAAACTGCTGAATCAGGGCGAGGAAACCTGCTGCTCTGGCTCCAGCCCTGGGGGTTTGAAGTGGGATCTGTGAGGTGCAGAGCCCACTGCAGATCCGACTTTGCTCTGCACACCCAGGCCTGTCATGAATTATCTATTCAGCTTCACTGGACAGACGTGATAGGACTCCTAACTGAGGGGCCAGCGCTTGTGTATTCACTTGTTAGCCAGCAAGTACCTCCTCCCCTGCCTGCCTCCTCGTCCTGTGTGAGATGGGCACACAGTGACCATGGGCCCTGGGCAATGGGTAGATGAGTGGGAGGGCATTTCCACCCTCACCTGGGCACACCACACCCCATGCATCCTGGCACAGGGCCTGGGAGACAACGTTTCTGCTCATGGAGGGACTAGGGAAGGCTCCTGTGGTCAGGGGAGCTAGAGGCGGCAGGCGCCAGCTGGCAGGGGTGATAGTGAAGAGCTCAGGAAATGACAGGTGCCGGCAGGATGGGGTACACCGGGCATCCTTGAGGCCCTCAGCCTCCCTCTTCCAGGCCTCATTCCACTTCTCGCCTTGGCTTCTGAGCCTTTGGCCCCCAGCTGCCTCCATGTTCTGTGTGAGCCTAACCTCTTGGGAATCCATGCTAGCTAGTGATGGGTTGGAAAGACCCTCACTAAACCCATTCCTTCCAAGGCTGATGGAAATGGCTCAGATTTCAGAGAGAAATCTTCTTAGGGGCATCTGAAGGCAAACAGGCTAAAGCTTCTCTTCCTTCCTTCCTTCCATCCATCCATCCATTTCTCCATTATCACTCCACCCATTCATCCCTCCCCCCATCCATCCCTCCATCCCTCCCCCTTCCTCTGTCTTTCCTCCCTGCCCTCCATGAATCCATCTCTCCACTCTCCATTCATCCATCCCTCCACACATCTATCCATTCAACAAATATTTATCAAGTCCCTTGGGCAAGGAAAACCCAGAAGTCTTCACCGTGGGATGATGTGGGCTCTGAATGACGAGCTGGAGTTTGGTGGGAGTAGGCTGGTGGCAGAGATGGTCATTCTTGGAGGAGGGAAGAACAGGTTCAGAGGCCAGGAGCAGTGGGGGCCTGGTGACTGAGCACAGCTGGAGGCCCAGGAAGGAATGGAGGCCTGTGGAGACTGGCAGAGGTGAGGGCAACAAGACAGACCTGGCCAGTGAGAGGCCCCTGGGCATGAGGCTTGAGTGTCTGTGGGGTTTTGAGGCTAAGAACTGCTACGAGGGTTTTAGGCAGTGAGACGTAGGATCAGGTCGAAGACTTCACAGGGTGTGGACAAGGCACTAGGGACTGGAGAGAGGCCGGAATATGGGGAGAGGCTGGGAAGGACAGAGTCACAGCAGCCTCAGGTCAGAGCCGCTTAACACAGAGCCCCGTGTTTCTGGCTCATGAGCAGCAGGGTGGAATCAGCAGGAACCTGCCAGTGCCATGTGGCACCCAGGCTCCTCTGCCCTTTGGCTCTGCCACCCAGGAGCACCCTGGAGGACAGGAAGGAGAGAGGGCAGAAAGTTGCAGAGGCCAGGCAAATAGCCCTGGTGGCCACCTTTCATGGGCTACTCTCAGCCACTGGCCACGTCTAACTGATGGGCAGAAATCGAGGTCCCACCAGATGCCCAGCCTGAGCAAGCAGCCACCAAGCTAACTCCTCAGGACAGTCTGTTTCACCAACCTGGGGCAGTGGCTGTGGCCCTGCTAAAGAGGGGACAGAGCTGGGGACAGGCTGTGAGGATGGGGTGCCGAGGGTGATGCGAGGTTTCTGTGAACAGCTGCTCTGCTGGGGGTGCCGTGATGGGTGCCTGGCCAGAGTTTTCCACCGCTCAGTCCTTCTCTTCAGACCTTCATTGTTCTTCCTTCCTCACCTGAACTCATTAACACACGTTTATAAACCAGTATGCATTTTAATTAACTTTTTGCTTTATTGTAAGCTAAGCCATGGAATTTGTGAAGTTGTGGAGATGATATGCTTGCTGTTATGTTTTGTTTGATTGATCGATTGACTGAGGTACTAGATCCAGGGTCATGTGCATACTTTGAGAGCATTCTCCTACTGAACTGCACCTCCAGCCCATTTTTCCTTTTTATCTTGAGGCAGGCTGCCTCTGGCCTCTACCTTGCGCTCCTTCCCCTCCCCCTCCTGAGTCACTGGGTTTACAGATGTGCAGCATCATGCCCAGCCTATGTTTTAAAATGTACCCTAAAGTAGCTGTCTATTCAGATGTGTCCTGATTCCAGCTCAAATCATCTACTATGGCTTCATCAACAAATTTCCTGTAAAGGGACAGATGGGAAATGTTTTAGAATTTGAGGCCAGGCCCAGCAGCTCAGCTTAATGGGTATGTCCTGAAAGCAGCTAGTAAATGGTCTTGGCTGTGTTCCAATAAATCTTTATTTACAGCAACAGGTGTTGAGCTAGATTGGTCCCTTGGGCTCTTGAGTGTCAGCTTCTATAACATGGTGTGCACACTACATTTGGGGGAAGTTGGGGGGAGGAGAAGCAAGTTGGAGGCCCAAATTAGGTGATTTCGAGGATGTGGAGTCCACAGTCTAGGTGGATGTCCTTATGGAGCTGTTCCAGCAAGGTCATGTGGAATTCTGGCTCTGGAAGGGTTAGTAGGGAGTGTGCAGCCAAGACAGCAATTGGACATCACCATTGGTTGGGGATGAGTGAAGCTTGAGCATTCACCTGGGAAACCAGACAGCAGTGATTTGAGGGGTGAAGTGGGGTGTGGGTGGGGGATTGAGGCTTAAGGGGCCAGAGGGAGTACAGAGCACCCTTTCCCGGAAGGAGACAGCCAAGAAGGAGCATCCTCAAAGGACATTTGTGCTTTGAAAGGATCCCAGGGCAAGAGACACAGTAAAGGTGCACACAAGTGGGACAGTTATCCAAATGAGGATCCAGGCCAGCCATAGACTGAGAGGGAGTCAGGACACAGGACACAGGAGGCAGCCCCAGAGAACGAATCCACCAAGGGCAGGAGGGGCGGGAAGCTCTTCTGAGGGCTCCTGTTGTACTATGTAAGACAACTACAGCCACCGTTGCCACATTTCCCTTTAGGGAATTAGCTGGAGATGCTGAAGGTGATGTCTCTACTTCAGCACGCCCGCCATTTCTGAGTTTGTAGATCTGGGGCCTGCCTACCACCAGGCACAGAGGCTTGGGAAACTAGCGCTGTCTGGGAGCGTGGGGTACCGCTTTCCCCCACATCTGTGGTGTTGGTGTGCTGGAAGACCACGCCAGCTGGCCACCTGCCCTACATCTGTAGTAAGGAGGGCAGGGAATGGCTGAGACCCTCAGATCTCTGCTTCCTCAGAGTGGACTGTTTGGGCTCAAAGCTCCTCCACCTGAGGAAGTTGGGAGTTCTTTCCTAAAAGAGAATGCGTGTTTTGGAAATCAGAATGATTCGTGGGGGACAATCACTATTCATGATCATTTTCTCTTTGTTCTTTGTTTATAATTATCTCTTAGTCATAGGATGAGGATAAATTATGACTGGATTGAATGCCTTGATATTCTCAGACCAGCCATCTTGAACCAAAGCAGAACAGCAGGTTATGCTTTTTATAAATTTGATTTGTCACATTTTCTAAAGAAACTTAAATTTAATTGCGTATTCTTCCATTAGCAACCTAGCTCTGAGGACAAATGAAAATACAATCCATGGATTGCCTGGCTGTTTGGCAGCGATAGGTAACACTGGGGAAAAATGAAAATAGATTTTTAAAGAGGTTATTTACATTTTTATAATTATGATTCTGCTTCAATTTAAGTAAAAAAATAGATGGGGAAATGTTTTCCATAAACATTTTTAATGATTAAGAAAAAGATAAATATCTGCCCCTTTCCACTTCTTGATTAACTAGATAAAATACTGGCATATTCTCTTAAGTGAAATAATTATGCTTAAACTTTATAAGCAGTTCATGCTTTGAAAAACTAAAGAACTGACAGAATTTAATGCACAAATCATGTGAGCAAAAGAATTTCAAAAGCTCTGAATGAATAAGTTCTAATTAGATTTTAGCTTAAGTAAAATGACATCTTTCAATTGGTTTTTACTCATCTGCTTCCTGTTAGTGTAGGTTGTGGAAGAGGAGATGGTTTCTTTTGGAGATTTATATAGAACGATATGTGCCCTATAAACTGTCAGTTTTCTTGCATGAATAATAGATAAGAGGCTGACTGAGCAAAAATTTAAAATGCTACCAGGACAGTATATTGTATATATTGCATATATAAAAGTACTACAGTCAAAAACTAAAAAAAAAAAAAAAAATTATTATTATTATTATTGAGCATGATCTTCTGCAAATGCTCTCTCACATGCTTTGGGATAAAGCAAAGGAAACACATTTGTTGTTGAATCAGTGACATATTAATGCCTAGAATGCTTGAGGCCCTAGGTCCAAGCCTTAGCACCACAAGAAAAAGTGAAGAGCTGTAGTCTATTAATCAGTAATAATAGATATTATATTAACAATATCCTATTAGCTCAGAGTTAAAACTGCCCTTTCCTTCTGAAGAAACTGCAAATTAAATTCCAAGAGCTCTCAACTGTTCACAGACAACTGCTTCACGGATCCCCTGGTGCTCTGAAGAAGCGAAGAAGGAAAAACATCCCCAATGTGTTGGCATGTCTGTATCTGATGCATGAGTGTGTCCAACAGCAGTGCACATCCTGGGACACTTCAGAGGGGAGCCTAGGGTATTTTCTGGGTAGTTCTGGATAAAAGCATTGTTTAGTAAAACATATTTGTGAGTCTGAGGTGTTGGCTGTAGTTAGTAAGTGATTGTTAGACCTTCCTCTATCTAAGCCATGGGTCAGAAAACTACTACCAGGGAACATATCTGGCCTACTGTCTGTTTTTATAAATAAAGTTTTATTGGCATGTGGCCATGCCCATTTGTTTAGGTGTCTCCTATGGCTTCTTTGGGCTCTAGTGGCAGAGTGCAGCAGTTGCAACAGAGACCACATGACCCACAAGGCCCAACGTACAGTATTGACTTCCAGGCCCTCCATAGAAAAGCACACTTGGCCTCTTCTCTAAGCCATTTTGGGGGGGGGGGTGCAGAAATCTACATCACAGCAAACATATTATGATGTATGTACACCCTACATTAAAAACAAACACATTGCCAGAGAAATTTCAAAAGGTTTTAAGTAAGTTTGCCTTTGGCTGTGGTTAGCTCATTTAATTCACTGCTGGCTATAGAATCTTGGCAGTTGTGCTATTTGTGAATTCTCACATTGTTAGATGCTCTCCAACAAAGTGCTTTCAAAAGTCATAAAATATTCATGCAATATTCATGAATGCCAAATGCAACAATTAACAAAGAGAACAAAAACGTTACATTTTAAAGATATTTAATCAGACACTTATCAATGTTGATTTTGCTTGGCTCTTTATATATTTTGAAGCCAATAACTATTTTTCTTCCAGCTCTTCACCATTTCACTAGGCTTTGGGCCTTGGAGTCCCGACAGCCAATGAAAATGGCCCTGTTGGCATCTTCATGAAACACCCCTGGTATATGATACTGGAGTCTTCCCCTTTAGATGCCGGTCAATATTCCAAATGATCACCTTCCTCAAGTGCCATTTCTGGATGTCAGCCATTGTAGGGGGTGGGTCTCCTCACAAGTTCATTCTCAAATCTACCAGCAGGCTTTAAAAGGTTTTCATTAGAAATGTTAGCACCAGGAGGTTTTGGTGAAAATTGTTTGCCTCCAGGGGAATTTACATATACTAATGAATTAAACCAGTTCTTACTAATAGCAATGAAAGAGGCAATAAAACATAAATAGTAAATATTTTCACAGAAACTGCTTTTATTAAGAGGATTGGCTTCCAAATGACTTAGCAAACCAAAGATAGCTGCAGTCTTAGAATTTAAATATTTCTTTTGCATTTTCTTGGTTTGCGTTTTGCACATGTAGTAACAATCTCATTGCTCTTGAGGAGCTTCTCACCCCAGGTGTTGGCTTTACTTACTCATATGATTTGCTGGGCACAAAGGACATCTCAGTTGTTAACACTTTTCTTTTCCTCCTGGGCATGATGGTGCACTCCTGTAATCCCAGCACTCCAGAGGCTGAGGCAGGAGATGGTGCATTCCAGGCCAGCTGAAGCTGCATAGTGAGACCCTGTTAAAAAAAAATAAAACAAAACACCCCCAAAACTTTCCTTTTCCCAAGTGAAATAGTGACCAGAGAGATCTCATTTTCCACTGTGTGAAGTGGCAACAGCCCCATTCAAAGATGAGCCATGCAGCTGTGGGGAACGAAGGCAGCACCTTGTGGAAGATGTTCCTCAGCTTGTTCCCCTCCCTGGAGAGCTTCATGTGTGACAGAGACTGTGGGCCTTGGCCAGTCATTGTCTCCTCTGAAGTGTTTGTGTTGAGGCCATTCCAGTGTGCCATGAAGGAGGAGGAGGAGAGAGAATCCTGGAGGTGCAAGTCAAAGTCCTTTAACTTTTCTCCAGACAGGGACTCTGTGCTGGGCTTTGGTGTGTGTACTAGGCTGCAGGGACTACAATCGCCCTGACAGGTACTGCCTCTTCTTTCTCAGGAAAGACCCTGAATGTTCCCAGCAAGGACATGGGAACTGGACCTTAACAACCAGAGGAACAGAATTTGGCTGGCAGCCCGAATGGGGTTCTTCCCCCCAAGCTCCAGACAGGAACCCAGCCCAGGGACACCCTGACTTTGGCCTTGTGAGACTCAGGCTGGCTGACTACCTTCTGGCCAGTGGAAAGCGACTTCCTGAAGTGTCCTTGTGGGGTAATATGTCTGTCTGCTCCCCTCTTCTCCTTCTACTGGAGGGAATGAGACTGTGGTGGTTGGAGCTGGGGCAGCCATCCTGGACATTGCCATTGGAGTCCTGTGTTGGCTCAAACAGCAACAGGATAGAAGGGGTAGAGGTGAAAGGGACTCCATGGATCCATCTCCATCTTTGCAACACCCAGACTCAAACCAAAGGAAATTTAAAAATGCATTTTGTTTAAGCCATTGTTATTCTGGATTTTCTGTCACATATGGTCAAATCTAATCTTAACTGATACAAAATTCAGAACTGAGGGAAATGACATACAACAGACTTTAAGCCTGAGACATTGGTTTAGTGGCTCTGTCCAGGTGGTGGGGACTCAAATATTGTGGGTGAGAAAGCTGGGGACTCTTGCTATACGGAAACAAAGCATTTGCTTAAAAAAGTCCCCATTGTCTTTTGAAGAGCAGTCCCTCTCTGCAGAGGTGTGCAGTAGGCACTGGCAGGAGGAATTCATACTGTAGAAGTGAATTAGCAGCTGCTTCACAGCTGCTTTTAAGCGCAGCACCACAAGCGAGACCCGAACTTTGGCTACTGGTGGCCACTAGATGAGCGGGAATGAAAGGGACACAGCTGTGCTAATGTAACTGCTCCGGCCCGCGCTCTGCAATCTATGTCCACCAGGAGCTCGGCAATTTGTAGTTTGAAAGGGTTGAAAACAGCAACCGCTGTGTCTCTCAAATACATCAGTCACAGAAGCAGCTTCTGTAAAGCAGACTCCTGAGCAGAAAATAAGGCTAGTGAACTGTCCCCCCAACTTGGAACCCGTGTCAGAAGTCACTTTAGGACTGTTGCTTCCTAGCCATGCCCCACACTCCTGATGGTTCAAGGCGGGAGCACTGGGCTGAGACAGGAGAGGCAGGGAGAACATAGAGGCTTTAAGGTCAAGGCCAGAATCTTCGGTGTTACCAGTAACGTAACAGACAGAGCGGGATGGAAACAAGGAGACCGGCAGTCTGGGAATTTGAAAAAAAACTGTTTTGCCAGAGAATCAAGTCTTGGCTGCAATGTCAGGGTGATGCATGAGCCCCAGAAAGTGGAGAAGGGTCCCCGGTGGAGTCAGAGAGAGACAGTGGGAGGAGAGGAAGCAAAGGAGGGATGAACAGAAAGGGCTTCCAAGGGCTCCATAGGCTCTATAGGAACACAGCCTATGGCCACCCTGACTTTGGCCTTGTGAGGCTTGGAGCAAAGGACTGGCTGAGCCCCACTGTGCCTTGCATCCCAGGCTTGGGCTTCGACCTGTAGAGGCTGCTGGATTATACTCGCATTGTGTTTGGGCTGCTGAGCTTGTAGTCATGCCTATGGCAGCGAGAGGAAGCTCATGTACCCCACCTTGGCAAGAAGGCCAGGGCCTGGGGCGCCTGCCACACTGGACAGTGTTGGAACAGCGCAGGTCCTCATTTTCTGCTGGGGAGCAAATGATGGATCTGCTGACGGGTGACTGATGGCTCTCACAATAGCTAGCAGCACCGGGTCTGTGTGTGCATGTGCAGGTGCATGTGTGTGCACAAGGGAGCTTTCAGGTGTGGGTCAGTGGCTGAGAGGCTCTCTGGGGACAGCGGCATGGCCTTGGGCAGAGGAGGAGTTCAAACTTATTATTAGGCCCTGCTTTTGCTCCCTTGGCCTGAGGAGGCCTCCAGGTGAGAACCAGAGTATGGCCCAGGGAAGACGGGAGCTGAGGGAGATGCAGGCTCCTAGGGTCAAGTTTTAACCGGCCTACATTCTCCTCCGTAATTTTATTATGAAAAATTTCAGACATATAGAAAAGTTAAAGAATTGTACGATGAAAACATATACACCCATCACCAAGGCTGTACTTGGTGTTTTTCTGTATTTGCTTTATCTCATGCCAGTACATCTTTCCATCCTTTCCTTCCTCCTCCTCCTCGTCCACCACTTCCTCTTCCTCCTCCTCCTTACTCTACCATCTTATTTCCAATGCATTTCAAAGTTAGTTGCAGACATCAGTATGTTTCACCCCTAAACCCTTCTGTGTAGGTAGCATTGAGTTTGGTATTTTCAAAGGTAAGACTTACAAATGAAATGCGAAAGTCTCAACGTCACTATCCCGTGAGTTTGGACAAACACTTTCAAGTGTGTAACCCACAGCCCTAGCAAGGCAGAGGTTAATGCTGACCCCAGAACCACCACAGTGGGGGAGATGATCTGTGCTGACCAGTGCAGGAGCCACCAGACACTCGAAATGTGGCCCCTGAGGCTGAAGAGCTGAACTTCTAGCCTTATGTAATTTTCAATGTTTTGTGTGGGTGGTCTATGGCCTTTTTCCCTGAAATGTTGGCTGAGGTCACAGGAGAGTAACATGCTATTGTAATGAACAGTAGAAAGCGACTCCCATGGGCTTCACTTGGTTTCCACCAGGTGACGTCATGCCATTCTCCTGCACATGTCACCGACGGGACTCTGACACTGACCGTTCCATCCATCTGGTTCGTGTTTCTTGGTTGCACCCAAGGGCTCTGTGCATGTGCCTCACCTTCTGGGCCAGTTTATCACCTGTGCAAGTTGTGTTTTCACCAGCACAGGCTGCAACTGGGCGCAAGGTGGAGGAGAGGCTGCCCCTGGGGGGCGGTGGGCTGCCCTGGTGCTACCAGCCCCCTCTCTCCCAGCCTCTGGCAAGCACTAGCCAGTCTGCATTTCTAAAATTCTTCCATCTAAGTAAAGTTAGGTACACGGGGTCATACAGGCTTGTGAGACTGGCTTCCTTTGACTTGCCACATTTAAAAAATGCCCATCTTCCCCATGGACACTTCACACTCCTTGAAGGGAGAGCTGGGTACCGACTCCCCAAGAGTAGGTGCTCCATGTTTATTGTCTTAATGGGAGACAATCCAAATAAAAAACTAGGGGCAAACCAGTACCCATTTTACAGCAGGTACAGCAGAGGGAGAGAAGCTCCAGGAGGTGTGGTCCCCAAGGACAAGCAGGCATTCACAGGCAGGGATGGTGCAGGGGAGGGCGTTCTGGAGACGCAGCAGGGATATAAGTCTGGAGGCAGGACTGTTTGGGCAGGAGGCTTGCGTGTATAGAGTGCGCCTCTGGTGACATGGCACACCAGGTGTGGGGGAACTTGAACCTTTGTGCATTCGCCAGCAGAAATGCAAAAGAGTGAAACCACGGTGGAAACAATGTGAATTAAGAATTAAAAGTAGAACTTTTCTTTCTTTCTACTTCCTTCCTTCGTTCTACTCTTCATATTATCCCTTCTTTGCTAAGTTTGTGTATTTTTTATATTATCAACTTATGTGTAGGATTTTTTCTTCTTTTAAGTAACATTCAGCTCCCACATGAGTGAGAACATATGGTATTTCTCTTTTTCTGTGTTCATTCACTTAAAATGATGTTCTCCAGTTCCATCCATCTTGCTGCAAATGACATTGTTTCATTTTTTTTTATTGCTGAGTAGTATTCCATTGTGTATATGTACCATAATTTTTCACCCATTCTTCCGTTGATGGGCACCTTGGTTGGCTCCGTATCCTTGCTATTGTAAAAAGTGCTGCATTGAATATGGAGATGTAGGTGTCCCTGTGGTCTGATGACTTGTTTCCCTTTGGGTATATTTCCAGGAGTGGTATAGCTGGATCACAGCATCATGTACTTTTGAAGCTTAGTTAGGAGAGTAATTCTTCGGTGGAGTGTCTTTACCCCATACACACACCAGCAAAGGGACACAAGGTCAATGGGAGGCAAATGGCACAGTCTTCTCTAAGGCAGGGAAAAAGAAGAGTGAGAAACTGCAGGGAGGGGTCCTCCCTGCCACCTCCCCACCCTACCATGGTGTAGTTCCTATACAGAAAACTGAGCCTCATTCACATGTGCATTTTAATGAGGCAGGACATGTGCACACACTGCAATACCATGGCCACATTCAAGCTCTTGGGGCTCTGCTTCCTGCCTTGGCCAAGAGCCTTCTCAGTCTGGGCCTCATCGCCTATCTGTAGAACTGAAGTTTCACTTTGGCAGGTTTCCACCTGAGCTCTCTAGAGCCTCTGGATTCAGGCACTTTGGTCTGCTGGCCTTTAGTATCTGTTTTGCACCAGCATCTCTGTGCTTGTGTTCTGGGGAATCCCCTGGAACTTGCTTTGGGAAGGTCTTCCTCTGTCTTTTGCTCATGTGGGCTCCAGAGTTGATCCTGAATGATCTAAGCTAATTAGTATAGCTCATTCCTCTGGCCATGACGATCAGTTCAGAGATGTGCCTGGTGCTCAAACTGAGCCAATAAAAGTCAGGCCCAGGAGTTCTCTTCAATTTTTCAGGTAGGATTTGAAGCCAAGAGGGTGTGTGTGCTGGAGCATTTGTAGCCACCTTGTAACCATGAGGAAAGGAAATGGAGCTGCTATGGCTGCCAGGTGTAGGCAGTGTGGAGGTGGCTAAGATGTGGGAGGGAGAGAAGAGGGTCCTAATAATGTTAATAATGTAATTACTTACATCCTAGTTGTAAAACTGTAGCTCCCCTGGGACAATTACACCAAATCCACTTTTGTACTTGACTGAGGAATTTAGAAATCAGCCCCTAGAGAAGAAATTCCCTTTAATAAGATGGTTTCTTGAGGGAGTTTGATCTTCAGTCTGGCTCTCCCAGAGAACCGTCCTCCTGAGCACCTGTCACTGGCTTTGAGTAGCCAAAGGTGTGAAATTATGTTGCTTGGCAGGCATGCTTGCCTCCTGGGAGAGGGACTTCAGCAGTGCCTTCTCGAGGCCAGGATGATACCAAGGCACACACAGGCTGGGGCCAGACCACCACACTTTGCGGAAACACTTCTCTCAAGAATGTTCTTTATGGTTGCGAAGGAGGCTTGAGTCCCTGTATTTTAGCTTGGAGTAGATTTTTCCTCTATTTTTTTTCTGTTTTGCTGTACTGGGGGTGTTGAAATCAGGGCCTTGCACATAACTTTGCAAGTGCCCTACCACTGTGCCAGACTCCCCACATATATTTTATTTCTCATTTTTGAGTCAGGGTCTTGCTAATTACACAGGTTGCTTCTGCCCCCAAACTCAGGATACTCCTGCCTCCACCTCCTGAGTCTCTGGGATTACAGGTGTGCAGCAATGTGCCTGGCTAGATTTCTCCTCTTTAAAAACATTCAGTTATGAATTCAGGCATCTCAAATTTAATACTTGAGAATTAAATGGATTATTGTAAAAAGTATCCTCAGGTTCTTTGGATGAAAGAAGTATAATATTGATGATATTCTGTTTGTGATTTCCACTCTTGGCTGCATTTCGCTGAGTAACTCTATGAGATGTGGAAGGTTCTGCTTGGACAGGCTGATAGAGAACAGGGATGGGCAGAGGGCCTAGGGTGGCGTCATATCCACACCCCTGGGCTCTCTGGGTGTTCATGGAACTGGGTGGTGCCGACTGGCTTTCTTTTCTCAGATCACTTTCTGCTTGTGTTTTGAGAAGCTTTTATCCTCTTACTTTGGGGAAACATTGACTTACTCTGTCATGTGACTTGTAGATCAAGATCCCAAATGGCAGCAGCCGTCTGCCTCTATCAGCCTTAATGGTCCTGGGGACACTCCATCTCTTTCCACGTCAGTTTCAATATGGACCAACACTGAGTGGTTCCACAAAAGCCAAACACATTAACACTCACCAAAAAGACGATGACGTGACAGTGACGTAATCCACTAACTGTGATTATGGAACTGGTGACATACATATCTGAGCTTTGGGATGGATGGGAGATGCTGGAGTATGGATTCCTCACTCCACACTAACGTTAATCTGTGTATTCCCTTGGGAAAATAGCAGCAGTTCCTGCACTGGGGAAACTCACGGAGACTCCCAACCCCACAAAGCCGGCAGGCAGAGTCTGGTGACTGCACAGTTTGTATGTTCCCCACGGCGCAGGAAAAGGCCAAGTCATGTGGCCACAGTCTATTTGCAAGGGAGGTGGGGACAGGTGCTGGGGGATTCTGGACAGACATGGCATGGCCTCCCTGCCACCGAGAGAGAGATTTGTGCTACATTTACTTCTCAGAATTAAGCTTAGGACTTGTATTGCAAAGTGGAATTTCAGGTGTGGTCCCAGCATAGGGATCACATTTCCAGCCCTGGTGTCCTGTAGGTTAAAGCGCACTTTACAGAAGACACGTGATGCCAGTGTTGACAGCATTGGCTTGGTTAGGGAGCCAGCACTTGAAATTGGCCCCATTAAAAAAGAAATATGCATTATGTTTTAAAAATAATTAAAGTAATAGTAGTTAAAAGTAGCTGGCATTCTAAGCCCATAGGAAGCCAAAGGAATCGGTCCTGAATGGCAGGACGTCCTGAGCCAAAGAGGATCGTGAAGCTGTGCAGGTGGGAAGCCGAGGCCAAACGCGCCTCTTTTCACTCTAGCATGGAAATCCTCCTCTTCAGCCTGTGAGTGTGACCTGCTCCACGGGTCTACAAAGCCACATCGTCCCTGGTGGAGGCCGTGGCACTCCCTGCTGCCACTGAGCGTGAGAGCAGAATGTGCTGAAAGCCTGAGCCATGGCCGGCCTGACTGTCCAGGGCTGCTCAGGAGGAGGTCTGTGCTCTGGGGGAAAGGTCACAAGGCAGAGGGTCATGAGGGTAGCCAGGACAGTTCCAAATTAGCTGTGGGAGGAGGCCAAGCCCAGGGCTGGAAGCAGTGCTCAAGAATGTTCCTGGCCTTGCCCTTGATATCTCCGCTGAGCCCCAGATCCCTGGCCACATGGGGCACTGCTAAAAATACCTGGGTCGGGGAGTGGAGACTTTGTTTAGAAAACTGCCTTCCTGAGGCACCTCTGGGAGCCTAGGCGGCGTGGCACGAGGCGGACAGCCACCCAGCTGCCCTTGCCAAGGTCAGCCAGCCCCGATGCTTCCAGGTGGGAATCTGCCAGGTCCTGGTCAGTGCACAGGATCAAATGAAAAGCCACTTTTAGAATGTGGCCTGAGGCCCCTACGATCTACGGGGTCTGCATCCCATGGAAGCTCATTGACACAAGCCGATGCCCTCTCTGTTCTGTTATCTCAACAGCAAGGCGGTGTGGGGTCAGCTTGGAAAGAAACACCAGAAGGGCCAGAAAGCCTGACCTTAACCTGATGGGTCCCCACTGCTCCTGCAGGGTTTCCAGGGCCTGGGGGCCAGCACAGTGTTTTCTGCGCTCTGCCTCTGAGGAGCAGGCACCAACCTGGGCTACGGGGTGGGCAATTAATGCCCAAACCGGGAAGGAAGCTTCAGCCTCTCCCCAGATGCCCAGTGGCCCTCAGTGGCCTGTAACTAATTTCTGTGCCTGAGTCCCATCCCTTCCTGCAGACAAGAAGTTGCTGGAGGCAGAAGGGCAGAGTGCCCCGAGACTCTGGCATTCAGTATGAAGCTATGCTGGTGATTTCAGAGGGTGGGATGTGGCTGCAGCTGGGGCCTGTGCTCCTGGGGCCCTGGATCCTGGAAATGAGCCTCCTCTGCCCACTTGTTGATGGCAGACGTTCACACAGGCTTTAAGGGCTGGCGGTTAGCACCATGGCTCTCAAAGTGAGGCCTCTACAATGTACGGGGTCCGCATCCCATGGAAGCTCATTGACAAAGTGCTGTTCCCAGACCCCCAGACCAGCGGGAGCAGGAGCTGTGGTGGGGACCTGGCAGGCCACGTTGGCCGAGGCCTGGGGTTCTGATGCAGGAAAGTTGGTCTGGAGGGACAAGGGTGCCATGTCAGGGGGCAGGGGGCCCAGGCCAGTGTATCGGGGCAACTCCTGTGGGAGGTTTTCCTGAGCAGAGTTACCTTCATGTCCCCTTCCTGATCCTTTAAAGTCCCTCCCTTTTACCTGCCAATCTAGACTCCGAAGAGGACTCATCTGAATAGGTTTGAACACCGTCCCTGAGTCCCTGAGAAAGCAGCCTCAGGAGGTGGCAATCAGCCATTAGGCCCAGGCCCTCCCAGAGGGAGGCCCCACTGGCTGCAGCCTCACCACCCGCTTCTGTCCCTTGAACAGCCCCGGTCTCCACCTTCAGGGCTGGCCCTGAGTGAATCCCATTCCCTCCTGTCACACTGTCCCCAGGGTGGCATGTTTGTGCAGTGGTCAGGAAGGAACCCCAGAGGCTCCCAAATGTGAGCTGGCCCTGACTCAGCACTGGGCTGTGAGGCTGCCCTTGGCGAGGCAGCAAGGCCACTGCCCTCACCCTGGCCCAGCTTTTGGATGACTGTCCAGTCCTCTGCCTGGTTGTGACCTCCAGAGTACAGGTGATGGAGCTCCCTGAAGCTCCTGCTGCCTTCCTGCTCCCTCCCTCTTGGAGGCACAGGGTAGGTGGCCTCCTCCATAGTGAGGCTTGAGGTCCAGGGGCCCTTCCTTCCACCCCTGGACATCTGTTTCCAGCCTGGAGCTGGTGTCTGGTGTGCCATCATTATTCTTCACACAGCAATGTTGTGGAAGGCCTTGACACTTAATGTGAAGGAGATTTTTAAAAACTATTTCTAGGTCACAGCTGCTGAGAATAATTTTTGATGGGGTTGGAGGCTGGATATGAAGCTGTTTGAGCCAAGGTACCATGGTGAGGATGCAGGCAGTGCCAGTGACCAAGAGGAAATCAGGTAAGGACACGATTGGCACCGGAGGGTCTGAAGTCATGCGTTCTTCCAGTGCCAGGCCCTAGCTCTTCACCCTCCTTCCCTGAGGGTTGGTGGTCCCGTGTCCTACGCTTTTCAATTTCCTACAAGTGTACAGACTGCAGCACATTCTTGTTTCTTCACCCGATACTCCCCTCCGACCGCACCCCATAAACAGCTCATGGTATCTCCATGTATCATTTTCTTTCATATGATTGCACTCTAACTTCCCTAGCAGTTCTCTGCTGAGAATACTCAGATGTTTTTCTAGCTTTTGCTACAATAAACATTCCTGCTAAGAACAATCTTTTTTTTTTTTTTTTTTTTTTTGCGATACTGGGTGTTGGACCCCAGACCTTGTGCTTGCATACGCTGCGAGTGTTAGACCACTGAGCTGTACCCCTAGCCCATTTTTTACTTTTTGAGACAGGGTCTCGCTAAATTACACAGACTGCCTCTGGTCTCGAACTTGTGATCCTCCTGCCTCCACCTCCTAAACCGCTGGGATTATAGGTGTGCGCCACAGTGCCCAGCTAAGAACATTCTTATTTGCATCTTTGATATGTGTGCTGTTGTTGCTGTTTGGTGTCGTGGAGTCAGGCCCAACTCATAGCCTCTTTATACACAACACAATGAAACACTCCCGACACTGCCATTCCCTGCACTATGTCAGAGCTTCTCTGCCATTCAATGACTGACTGTTTGGGGATTGTCTTGGGAGTTGGCTGCCAGGTCCTTCTCCTATTTGTGCAGTGCTGAGAATTAAACCCAGGGCCCAGAGAGCTCAGAGCAGCACTCTACCAACTGAGCTAAACCCCAGCCCCCAATATGTATGCATATACCTACTATTAGGATTCCATCCTAGCAGTGAAATTCCTAGAAGAACAAGAACATACATTTAAACTTTAAATACATATCAACACATTGTTTTCTAACACTCTACCAACAGCGTATGTAATCAATTTGCTAATCTTTGCCAGTCTAAGCAAATTAATTTGTAAATATAGTCTTAAATTCTATATATTTCATTATAAATGGAGTCAGAGACATATAAAATATGTTAATGAGTCATTTGTTTTCCTGTGAAGTGCTTTTGTTCTTCACCCACTTTTTCTCATAGGTTAGTGTTTCTCTTTATTTATTGTGAGAGCTCTTTATATGTAAGAGTATTAGCTCTGCCAGGCACGGTGGTGCACACTTATAATCCCAGCAGCTCAGGAGGTGGAGGCAGGAGGATTGCAAGTTTGAGACCAGAGGCAGTCTGTGTAACTTAGCGAGACCCTGTCTCAAAAAGTTAAAAAAATGGGCTGGGGGCACAGCTCAGTGGTCCAGCACTTGCAAAGCATGCAGGTGCGAGGTCCTAGGTTCAACCCCAAGTACCGCAAAAAAAAAAAAAAAAGAGTATTAGCTCTATCATTTTATGTGTTGCCAATTTTTTTCCTGCTTGTCATTTGTTCTCTGATATCTTTTTTGTTACTATGAAGAAATTTAAAAAAATATTAGTCAAATCTTTTCCTTTACAGCATTAAGAGAACTTTTTTTTTTTAAATGTGGTCTTGGGGACCCATGACTTAGGTATACCTCAGCCCCCACTTTTTAAAATTTTTTTCTTAGTTTTCATTTTGAGACAGAGTCTCACTAAGCTACTGAGACTGCCTCTGGCCTTGAACTTGCCATCCTCCTACCTCTGCCTCTAGGTCTTTGGGATGATAGGTGCGTACTGCCATGCCGGGCTAGGACATTGATTTTGAATGAGGAGGGAAGGAGGCAAAGAGAAACTTGCTGTCTAGGTGGTGAGTGGGTAGGACACAGAGTAGGCTGCCAGCGCCCTGGGAGACAGACCAGGTCACCACTTCTCGGTAATGAAGCCGGCATATCACGTCGCTCCCTGCTGCCTCCTTCAGTCCTCTTTTGTACCCAGTGATTCCAATCTCCAGTGGTTCTCAGTGACCCATCAACACCCTCAAAGCTGGGCACTATGGACTCCAAGGGGGCAAAAACCAGGAGCATCTGGGAGGAGCCAGAGAATACAGGCTGGACCCTCTTCAGTGCCGAGAAAGAGGCTGGAGTGAGAGGAAACTGGTCCTGGGAATGACACGTGGGGGGCCAGGAGCGCTGCAAGGTGCCCTGGCTGAGGCTGGGTGTGAGCTGTGGCCCCGGCAGGGCCAGCATCCCAGGCAGAAGGACCACAGGGAGAACTGGTCTGGGCACCTTGATGTCCATAGGGCTGGGGTGGGGCTGAGGCGGGGTCGAGGGAGCACAGTGCGCCTGCTCCCCTGGCCTTGCCCTTCAGAGGGTCTGAAACTGAACCAGGCCCTGGGGAGGGAAGAGGGGAGGATGGAGGCTGCAAATCCCATGGGACCAGGCGCAAAGCGAAAGCATTCCTCTCTAGGAGCCAACACCATTTGCTCTCAGGTGAATGAGCTGAGGAGATGGCAGGACTGAGACCCCAGCAGGGGTTGGCGCTGCCCTTGGGCAGTGTTTCGTGATAAAGCCCAGGTGACAGGTCATGAGTGACAACCGTTGAAAGGTGCACCTCCCTCCTGAAGGTGCTCCTCGTGGCAGGCTGCTCCCAGCCGTGGGTGAACTGGGGAGCCAGAACACTGGGGAGTCTCCTGTGCCCTGGGCTCCTGTCTTCTTAGCATCTCCACTGAGCAAAGAGATCTGAGATCAAGGTTAAATATTAGCCTCTGCTTGGCATTTTGTTTCCCCTGTAAGAGAGAGAGTCAAAGTAATGCCCATTTCATCTCCAGATGAAATAGCCAGCAGTTCAGGATGCGCATTCGTTTGCAAAGTTTACTCACGCAGTAAATCATTCCTTTGCAGAGATGCCATTAGCTAATAATTCAAGGTTGGTAACCTTCAATCAAGCGTGATTAAAGAACTTTTGCTGAATGGCAGGGGGTTAACAGACTTTTCTGAATACTAACGGCAAAATCTGCTTACATCATCCATCTTTCCTTTGACAAGCTACCCTAAACTAATAGTTCCAGATGGAAGGATTTTAAATCAAGTGTGGGGCTTGGCAGGATCAGGGCAAACTCTCAATAATTACAAAGACTATTTGATTGCGCACTGTCTTCGGATGTGTGACATTCACTTAGGTTCTAAAGAGCAGATACCGTTCTAATGCTTCCCCAGGCTCCTCACCCTGCATTCACGGCATGTGGGCAATTCACACCCATTGCACAAGAGTCCAGCTGAGAGGTGCGGATTCTGTGCACTGTGTCACCTCGCCATTGCCCTGGGGATGGAAGGCCAGATTCCCAGCGTGCGCCTCCAGCCCAGCTGAGATTTCCCTGGCTCCCTCCTTCTCAGCCTGTAAGTGCTGGCCAGGTCTCACCTCTGGTGGCTGCAGTGCCTCACGTGCCCTCATATGAGGCACTTGGAAAATCCACCTCAGATCAGATGAGCTTACCCCGTGCCACGTTTGGGACAAGTGTTGTGTCTGCCCCTCTTCAGTAGCTTCTGCACTCACCACAGTGCCTAGAAAGGGGCAACCCCTCCATCCGTGTGTGTTGAGCTCACCATGAATGAACAAAGCCCCTTGCTATTTGTGCTGGAGGAGGTGACTGCAGCCAGGCTGCAAGGGAGGAAGGAACTCAGCTGCCACACCCTGGAGTCTCCTACAGAGCCTGCTACAGGGGTGGTACTGGCTCCACAGGCTCCTTCTTGGCTGGGGTCTGGGGCATCTGCATTTGTGACATGCTTTCCAGGTGACTCACATGCCTGCTGCCATTTATGAAGGGCTATTCTTAGCCTTTCTTTGTGCCTCTGAAAGCCATGCCGGCAAACTGAGTCATACCCCTTTCTAACTCTGCTGTGTGGAGGATGGTCCCACGGGGCTCGGGTCTTAATTAACTGTGGGGTGTGTCATGGGGAGTCCTAAAGCTCCTAGTGGCCCTGGGTGGGGGCAATGAAGATGAAAGGCTGTGAAAAATTGTACTTTACCCACAGGTGCAGTGCGTTTTTATGGAGCATCTGCTGTGTGCATCCACTGGCTGGTGGTGCTGGAGCAACAATGTGAATGGGGATGGCATGCCAGGAAAAACCTCTCAGTCAGGTGGGCTCTCCCTGTGCGTGGATGGGAGGTGAAGAAGGCAAGTCCCCACTCCATCATGGTGGATGGTGAGCCAAGGGCTTCACCTGAACTTGGCTTCTGCCCAGGGCGGGCAAGCCCCTCCTTCCCAGCAGCAGGACCTGCAGTGGCCGTGGGCAAGGCTGTGCTGCCCAGAGTTGGGTGAGGTGCCCCGTAACATCTGTCAAGCTCCAAGATGCTTCCATGGCCTGTCTTCCTGCAGCTTCTTCATGGGGACTTACGTAGAGACTCATGATGGGGGACATTCATGGTGGACACTCATGGCTGGGGCCTCCCCAGACTTGTGTCTTAGTTTAAGCAAACTATTCAGCCCATGTGACTGGGTGAACACCCATTTGACATTAACATTAGGAGAGACCAGAGGGAGATGCTTTGTTTGGTTTTGGCTGCTCTTGGAGTTGAACCCGACACATGCTTGCAGGCCCCTTACCACTGAGCTGCACTCCAGCCCATTTTTTATTTTTTATTTTGAGTTAGGGTCTCACTAAGTTATGCAGGCTCCCTCTGGCTACACACAGTGTCTTCCAGCCTCTACTTTCCAGGTCACTGGTGTTACTGACACGCCCCACTGCGTCCAGCTGTAGGGGAGGTCTTAGAACATGGGCGTCATAAACTCTGCCTTGAGAGTGTGGTCCATGGTCAGCACCATGGGAGTTGGTTAGAAATGCAGAATCTTGGGCCCTACTCCATGCCTCCTGCACCCGAATCTCTTTCAAAAGGAGACCCAGCCCCTCAGGTGTCTGTGTTCACATTTGTATTGGAGACCCACTGTCTCCATAACCCCAGCTGAGTACCGAGTTTTGCTGTCTGTGGAGGAGCCCAAAGCTCTCACATGTCTTTCACATTGGCTGTGACCCCAGAGTTTAGGGGCTGCCTTGGAGACTATCTGGCCCAGGGATGTGTGGACCCCACGTCTTTCATTCTGGAAGCCTGTGAGCCATTTGGAATAGGGATTTCTTATAGGGTCAGGCCTTATGCAATCAAGGGAGGTGATGAGCAGAATGGAAAGCTGTGGCCTCTTCTCCGATGGGCAGCCTGAACTGACCATAGGTCAGTTGGGCTTATTATCAGGGAGAAGAGCCAGACAGGAGGTAGGAAAGAACAACAAAATGCTAGGCCACACGAGGGTAAATCAGAACCAGAACCCGCATCTGTCTCACACTGCCTCCAAAGTCAGTAACACAGGGACTTCCCCACGCATTCCACTAGGTGAGGCTTCCCCCATCAACAACAGCACGTAGGCATCCCAGCATCACCTGACCCCTCATCTCCCTTCCGGTGCTCATTCATCAACTCACTCACAGGTTCCTCTCACGGCCAGCCTTGACCTGGAACCACACAGCAGACAGAAAGCTGGGAAGAGTAGCTCCAGCTCCAAGGCATTGCTGCAGCCAAGTGCTCTCTACTGCAACTATCTCTGGGGCTGGGTGGCTCAGTGTGGCATGGATTGGGGGGCTGCGAAGTCTGGGACAGTTCACCATTGTAACCAATTTTTGGACATATTGGCCCAAGGTTACTAGAACTCTTAATTTTTCACAATATACTAGAATTTGGGGATTTTATGTCAACTTCTCTGTTTTAAATATTAGAAAGTTGATATTTGAAGACTGCTAGCCAAACAAAATTCTTCTGTAAGGTGGAGTCTAACCATCTGAGTGCCTGTTCCACTCACTATGTAGAGGTGGCGCATCAGGGTGCAGCAGGTGGAATAGCCTGGCTGGGGTCTGAGCCACCGGGCTTCTGGTTGGGGAGACTTTCCACAGCCCCCTCAGCCTCAGAGGTGCTGCAGCAGGCCTAGGCCCCTCCCTGAACAGGAAGAGGATAAAACGAAGTACTTCTTAGCTGCCTATTTGCTTCATTTAAAGCTGTGTGCCTTAACCTTTAGTAGTGCAGAACCCCCTGGGGAAATATCTAACTCTCAGGGCCAGGGGTCCTGAGCATCTAGTGAGGCCCCAGGGGTGCTGGGCTGGGGGTGCTAGGCAATTTCTGAGCAGTGTCGCCTACAGGTGCTGATGGTCCTGCTGGGGTGGGGAGCTTCCGTGAGATGCTTATAGCTGGACGTCAGGATACCTGGCCAGATCCAAAGCCTTCTTATTGTCCACTGCACCCCAGACCACTGATGACAGAACACTGAGGGGTGCTAGCTGAGCATCAGGATGTGTGAGGGCTTTCTCAGGGCTTCCTGTGAGCAGGCAGGGCTGAGAAGCATGGGATTAGGGTCTGTGGGTGTGACTGTCATGATGCTGGGGAGTGGTTCAGTATGGGGCGTTGCCCTGCCACTGGACTTGCTCCAGCCGTGAGCGGGAACCAGCTGCCAAAACCTGTCTTCTGGTGAGGGGGAGCAGACTACCCAAGAGCCGCACCGCCAGAAAAGGAGGCTTATGCCCACGGCGACTCTGAGAAGCCTTGAGAAAGGCAGGCTCAGAGGCTTATGCCCATGGTGGCTCCTTGCTTCTTTCTTTCCAGTGAAGATGCTGACTCCAAGTGCTCTGCTCCAACAGCTCTTTATTGTTTCCTTGTCTGTCCTGGCTGATGGAATGGACCCAGACTGCTCTGTGTACTGCCCTTATATACTCTTCTGGGGCTAGCCAGGGACCAATCAGAAGCAGTCACCCCCATATGGGTTTCAGCCAATCAGAGGGGATATTCAAATTTGGTTTTGTAAAAGTAGCCAATCAGGGGGTGGTTCCAAAACGGTCCAATCAGGAGCCGGTCAGGGCTTTAGAAACAGCCGATCAGTGTCAAGGGGTCTGATTAGATGCCAGTGCCATCTTGGGGAGCTCAAAGACCTTGAGTTCCTGGATGTAGGGCAAAGGTGACTGCCTGGGGAACAAGCCTCAGTCCTCCAAGGGGGCCTAGATAGGCCCCAGGGTGAACTGCTTCTCTAGGCAGTGCCCTTCAGTTCAGGGGCAGAGGGAGAAGGGGAGGGCTTTCCAGAAGAGTGACTTCTGCATTTCCCCAAAGAAGCCTCTGGAATGGTGTGTCCAGGATGGTGGCCATGAGCCCCAGATGGCACTGAGCGGCCAGCCTTGAGGACCTGCCCTGGGGTGAGTGAAGTTCCTTCTTCTTTTGATGACATGGTATAAAAGTAAGAGACATGTTTCCTTCCTGTGTTGACTGCATGTTGAAATGATAAACGTTTGCACATATTGGAATAACGCCTGCTTTAAAAATTAATTTCACTGTTAACTTTTACTTTTTCTTAAAACATGGCCATTAGATGGCTTAGAGTTACATATGTGGTTTGTGTTCTATTTCTCTGGATTTCTATGTTCCAGAATCTTCCCCATAAGAATGGCCTGATGAGGCTTATACATTCAGAAGTGTAAAAACTGAGCTGGCTTAGGACTATTGACATCACCAGCAGTGTCAGCATCGCCTGGAAGGGTGTTAGAAGTGCAAATTCCCAGGTCCCTCACCAGGCCCACTGAGTCATGAGTGCTGGGAATGGGGCCCAGCAATCAGCATTTTCCCAAGCCCTCCTTGCTGAGTGATTCCGAGTCAAGGGGCTGAGACCAGAACGCAAGAGCGGTGGCTCCAGGTGGAGCCTGGAGAGCGGAGGCCCTGGCTGGGGCAGGTGAGCTCAGACTGAGGGAGGAGAGTGAAAGTCCAGAAGCAACAGGCTGAGAGCCTTCAGCACTGGAGCGAAGCTAGAACTGCTGCAAGTGACTGAAGAGCCCCTGGCTGACTTGTCACTGGTAAAAGGGGTCCTGGCAGCACCATTAGTAACAGAGATTTGGAGGTAAATGAAACAATGGTGTCCTAAGGCTGCAAGGGCCTCTCTGCAGGGAGCTGCTCTCTCCATCCTGGGACTAGCCTAGCCGGAGGCCAGTGTCTACCTTCTTCCTCAGAGCACATTGCCTGTGGCCCCTTGAGCCTGGCTTCCTGGGTGGGGAAAAGGCATCCTCTCTGGTGAAACTGCACCCCCTCTTCTAGAGCCAGACAGACTTTGTTGTTGTTGTTAGGTGCCATTGAGTTGGGTTCAACTCATAGTGACCCTCACAGGGTTTTCAATGGCTGATTCTTTCAGGATTGCTTCAAGAGTGGATTATCATGTCCTCCTCCCATTTTTGTGGTGCTGGGGATCGAACTTGGGTTCTCGGAGAGTGCAGAGCAGCACTCTATTAACTGAGCTACCCCCCCCCCACTCCCCAGGACAGACTAGTGTTATCTAATCCCAAGAGTGACCATCTTTCAGCTTCCTCTTCCTGTGGTGATGGCCTGGTTAATTTCAAGGTTATAACTTACTGTGTCAGGAGGAAGATCCATGCCACACTTGGTCACCAGCCTAATGGCACTGGGTCAGCAGGACACGCATATGAGCTCCATCTTGATTTTGGGACTGATTTCTAAGTCATACTTGAAAGAAAGAAATGGCCCTCCTTGATTTTAAAGAGGCTCTCCAAATCCAAGAGGCACTGGACAACAAAGGAAAAGTGGTTTTAAAATGCAGCGCAGTTTGAATATCTGCCAAGAGGGGAACTCTGCAGATGACGGATTGGTGACTCAGATGAGGCAGATTAGCAGCTTCGCGGGCAGCCTTCCAAGGGGAGGGTGGCCCAGGTCACCGAGCCACTCCCACGGTGGATGCGGACAGCCTAGGGATCTACTGAGCAGGAGTACTGGGAGGAGAGACGTTTCTCTCCTAAACAACGGGCGCGGCACGTGCCAGCTGTGTTAGGAAGCGAGAGGAACAGCTGTCCCTGGAGAAATGACCTTTCTGCTAAGAAGGCACTTTGCTGGGCCTATCTGGCATAAGAGGCAAAGTGTGGGGGTTCCTGGGGCAGGGACATCTTGGCAGAGAAAGCGACTGTGCTCTGCATCATCCAGTAACAGAAGTCCTCCATGTTCCAGGGTAAAATGTTCTCATTCTCTGGGGCAGAGCGGTCCCAGCTGCAGTCGGCACGTCCCAGTCCTCAGAGCCAGTTGTCCTGCAGCAACGTATTTTTAGGGTAGGTCCCAAAGACAGACTTGAGGCAGAGCATGGGCTACCAGGGTTGGAGGGGAGCCGTGAGAGGTATGGGCTGGGGTGGGGGGGGGCTCTGTGATTGACGGCTGGTGCGAAGATGCTCCCACCCTGTGCTGGTCTCTCCACCCGCCCACCCCTCACCATCATGCCATGGTGAGTCCAGGCTGAACCTTACCAGGGGGTGTTTGGTGGAAGGATGACAGGGGCTACATTTGTGTTGGGGGCAAGGAAAAGTATATGAACCACAGCAATGACAGAGACAAGGCCTTGGAGGTCACTGAGGGAAGCAGGACATGTCGGGGGACCCCTGGAAAGTACCACCCCTCTTCTTCCACTTAGCATCCTTGGAAGTGTTCTGGATAGGACTAGATGCTCCTGGGACACGGGTGGGGTGGGACTGGGGCTGTTTTGCCAGGATCCCGAAGGGCGGGCTGGTCCAGGGGGCTGGAAGATGGCAAGGGAGGGATGCAGATGAAGGCGAATCAGTGTCATGACTGGAGTGTGCCCAGCAATGAAACTAATGGCCATGGAGGAGCAGGGAAATCTGATTTCTTGAATGTACCAGCTAGGTTTCTGCTATGCGGTTCTAAGCAATTCGTAGTATAAAACCTGATGTGCACTCAGCCCCTGGCCCAGCACCATGAAGCCGACAGCAGCTGGAGGGCCCACTTCCCAGGTGGACATCTTGTGTTTTGGGGACCACAGGGGTGGAACAACAGTATGTGGCCTCCCAGCAGGTGGGTCTGACCCAGTGCTGGTTACCATGGGCCAAGAGAATCCCACCACAAGGAGATGGCACAGAGACAGGCTAGAGACCACAACAGAAATTGAAGGTTGGAAGTGTCTTTACAAGCACAATTTTTAAAAACAATGAAAATAAGGTTGACGCTGGTGCCCGTGTTGCTGATGAGATAATGGAAGGAAATACTTTAAATTTGCATTAAAATTCTTCTGTGTCATGTGCGACCCTAATGGCCTACACGGATTGTCTCTTCAGATGTCAAACCAATTTCTATCTGCTTCAGTGTTTCTCACACAGTTCCACAGTACATTTGTTCCTGGATGTTTCTTTGTTTTGGAGGCTGTTGTAGACACTTTAGGGTAGTTAGCAGTACCCTGGCCTCTGTGTAGAAGGCACCTGTAGCAACTCCTGAGTCCCCAGTCATGACAACTGTGACAATACCACTACCATCAAACCCCTAGGCTCATGAGTAGGACACTCCTGGATAGCATGGTGGGCTGGAGTTTCGCGAATCCATCTGCAGCTGTCATGTCCCAGTATCTGATCTGTCTGCAAAACTGAAGGAGGTGAAGTATGATTTTGCTTTGATATTCTCACCAGTAAAATGGGGATAAAAATACATATCTGGTAAAGTTATGATGATCAAGATTAAATTGAGAAATTTTTTTCAAAGCATTTATTGCTTGACACTGAGTAGGTGTCTAGGAAACTTTAGTTTCCTCCCCTTCTCTCTCTCTCTCTCTCTCTCTCTCTCTCTCTCTCTCTCTCTCTCTGCCTTCCTAACACCATCCATCGTAGGAACTTCCTTCTCTTGTCTCCATGTTTCTGGTGGGCCTGTTAACCACAGCCCCAACCTGGCCAGAGTTCCTCATTGTTCCAGGACTCAGTGATTGGTCCAGGGGTGAACACATGACCCAAGCAAGCCAATCAGAGTTTTTTGAGGGGGTTGATAAAAATGCAAGGCTCTTTCCTGGTTCTGGTTACTTAGCTGTAAGGTGAGGGCAGACTAGATGTGAGGCCAGCCTTGCTCTGCAGTGCCTATGCCTTCTTGGGATGCTGAGGGCAGCAGCGTGTGGAGATGGGAAGAAACTGGGTACAGATTTGTTTATACTTATATCCAGCTTTGCCACCTTTTTCAGCTCTTTAATTTCACAACCCTCCACATGTCTGTCAGCTTGTTGTGCCATGGAGGCTTGCATGTTGCTGTGATGCTGAAAGCTATGCCACAGGTATCTCAGATACCAGCAGGGCCATGCATGGTGGGCAGGTTTCAGCTGAGCTTCCAGACTAAGACAGACTAGGAAGTAGGACCTGGCAACCCACTCCTGAAACAATTAGGCATTGAAAACCCTATGAATAGCAGAGAGGCACTGTCAAATACAGTGCTGGAAAATGAACCCCTCAGGCCAGGAGGCATTCAAGAAACTATTGGGGAAGAGTTGCCTCCTCAAAGTAGAGTCTACCTTAATGTTGGGAATGGAGTAAAGCCCCTGGGATCTCCGTTTGCTGATGTGGCATGACTAACAATGAGAAGAAACATAATGGCTGCAACAATGGGTTCAAACATAAAAAGATCGTGTGCTTAGTTAGCATAGTACTAGGTCGTGTTTTGTTGTACTATACATAGAGTTGCTGTGAATCAGATCTAACTCAACAGCACCTAACAATAGCAACAACAACAACAAAAAAACAAAAACAGTTCCTATAAGACAGTATTGCTTTACCTCTTTTAAATCCAGATTTTAAAAAAATTACTTACTTACTTTATTTATTTATTGGTACTAGGGGTGTTGAGCCCAGGTCGTCGTTCATACTTTGCAAGTGCTCTGCCACTGAGTTGCACCCTCAGCCCATTTAACATATTTTAAATTGAGACAGGGTCTCACTAAGTTACACAGGTTGCCTCTGGCCTCAAACCTGTGATTCTCCTGCCTCTGGCTCCCAAATCACTGGGATGACAGCATGCACCACAGCCCTGGCTAAAATCCAGTTTATTTTAGATTTTGGTCCCTTCATTAAAAAAGTCCTGACTAATGCATTATTTTTTCCTTCTCTCTCCTTCCACTCCCTTCCTTCCCTCTATTCCCCACACTCCCCATCTCTCAGGCATAAATGATTTTGTCTTCCTCTTTCTTCCATTCATTCCTTCACCGGTGTGCTCAGATAATTGAGACTTAACTCCTGGACATTTAAAATCCGAATGAATAGCTCCTTTCAAGAGTCACAGGCATGTAGCTCTGTAAAGACAATGTGGACAATGATGTTGATATTTGGTTTAGGGGCCCAATTTCCTCCAGCCCCACTCCAAGCTGGCTTCTGCCTCCCTCCATTTCCTTTGAGCCAGGCTGTCTGTGCCTCGACCCAGGGGGGTTTCGATCTTGCCCCTAGTTCCTAGGTGTGCTCATGTGGCTGAGGGCGGCAGGGCCTACATGGCTGCTAGGGCCCAGCCTCTCTCACGTGTGGAGTACCACCCGAAGAGGGGCTGAGAGTGCACTTGGCCTGCTGGTGCCTGTCTGGGCCTGACACCCCAGGTGTCCCCTAAGCAATCACAGGCAAACAGTGTCATTTGTCCACTGGGGTCTCAAGAGCAGGGGGCCATGTTCTTTACCAGTGATGGGTCCTGTGGGTGTTGGCAGGGCTGGGCTGTGTTCTTCAGAGGAAGGGGATGAATGCGCTCGCTCATTCCTGCGGTCCGCCACCCAGGCAGCACCTGTGTGAGCGCGAGGGGCGCTTTTGTGGCCGGAGGGAAGGCTAAGTGAGGGTTCCATGTTGCTGCTCTGCAGGGGTGTTTGGGAGCTGGTGGTTAATCACCAGGCCAGTGGCGCGGAGCCACATGTGATTATCTCCTCTGCCTCAGAGCTGGGCTTCTCCTCTGAGGGGTGGCAGCTGGAAGTGCTTTCCTGAAGGTGGCCTTTTGCTCAGACCAGGCCTGCTGGCGGGGCTCTGATTTACAGCGCGCTTGCCATGGTATTCCATTCATTTAAATCTCCAGCCTCCCCAGCCCCATTGTTCATTGCCACCTGCGATTCTTGGCCACAGTGTGTGATGTCAATTCTGTTGTTTACTTCACTTCTCCCCTGTAAATCAGTTTTTTTTCCTTAAAGTAAACATACTTCAGAAGTGAGCCTGGCAACTCTCTTCTGACTGGAAAACCAGTCACTTGCTGGGTGGGTGGAGACCGTGGACTGTTCCACACAGAATGTAGTTAAATCCTGGTTGATGGTGTTGCCTGCGGGGGCCCCAAGCTGAGACACACAACCCTTACTAAAAAGGGGCCTTGGTGAGTTTTGGAGCGTTCAAAAAATGCTGCCCTAACCTGTTTGAGTTCCCAAAGCACAGGTTGGCAGTGGGGAGGAAGAGTGCGCCCTCCCCACGTCCCTGCTGGTCCACCTGGAGGCCCCTGATGCTCGAGGCTGGTGTGCTTCCAGCTCTGACACTCCTACACCTGCAAACCTTCTGCAACCCTGGGGGCCCCCACGCCTCCCAGGTGTTGCTCCTCACCCCATGATGCCATAAGAGCCTCGGCTTCCCAGCAGGCCACCCTCTGAAGAAAAGCAGAACTGTGCCATGGTAGCCCTAGTCCCGGTGTCTAGGAATTGATTATCTTGGTGTATCTTCTCCAAAAAACAGAGCTCATCAAATTAACCTAAGGCACTTAGGTTCCTCAGAAATACTTGACTCTTCATCTATAGCAGAAATGGGCTGAGATTTCATTGGCTTCTGAGGACTAGCTGGTCATCAGGGGGCAAGGTTTTGATGTTACTGCCAGGGTTCAAACCCAGGCTCCGCTGCTTCTGGCTGCACGACCCTGAGTGAGTTGCGTTATCTCTTTGTGTCTCGACTTCGCCACCTGTGTAATATGGACAACACCAACAACACCAAGTCCTCTGCCCAGGCTCCACAGCTTTGGTGAGCAGGTGGGGAGTGCCAGGATAGCGGAAGGCATCTGCCTGAGTGTGGGTGGGGACAGCTGCAGCCACTGTCTACACAGTGGAAGGCACTGTGTCTCTGTGGCCGACATCCTGGGCTGAGGCATTGGTTTGGGCATAATGTTTCTCTACAAAACCTCTGCTCTATCCCACCTGGTCTACCACTGATGGACTGAGAGCAGCCCCCAAGTTATGAACTTAACATTGGAAGCAGCTGGAATCCAAGCATCCAATGGGATCCATTATAGTATATCTAAGAGGTGGGCTGGGATTTAGCTCAGTTGGTAGAGCTGCAATCTCTGAAGTCCCAAGTTCAATTCCCAGCACCGCAAAAATGGGAGAAGGACCTGGCAATTCCGAAACAGTCAGCCATTGAAAACCCTATGAGGGCCGCTATGAGTCGGATACCAACTCTACAGCACCTAACAACAAGAAGATGTGAATAGCCTTACTGTCATTCAAACTGTTAAGATCTCTCTCCTCTTCTTTTTCATGGTGTTTGGGGTTGAACCCAAGGTCTTGCATATACTTTGCAAGTGCTCTACTGCTAAGCTCCAACCTCAGCTCATTCTTTTGTTTTTATTTTGTGACATGCTCTTGCTAAGTTTCCCAGGCTGCCTCTGGCCTAGAGCTTGCAATCCTCCTGCCTCAGCCTCCTGAATAGCAAGGATTACAGATGTGGGGCAGGATGCCTGGCTGAAAATCTTACTGTTATGATAACTACTAACAATAAAATTTTGAGGGAACATGGAAATATTTTTTATATGTTCCTAGTTTTGTGAGAAAACAGAGAATCTGCATGAGCATAGATAAATGGCTGGGAGGAAAAACAGTAAAACATTGACTCAGCACTTGGGTTTCTCCTTTCAAACACTTCTGTGCACTATTCAGGAATTTCCAGGGCTTCAGACCTGTGGTGCGGGTTCAATAGTTACAGTGTCCAGAGTCTGCATTCAGTTTAAAGCCCTGGGATTTAAACCTAAGAGCAAAACAAACCTGAATCCTCTACATTTTAACATATTGAACCCACACCTGAACTTGAACTCAGCTTTATGTGGATTTGAAGCCCTGGCTAGTTTCTAAAGTTCATGCCCTGAAGGTATATTATCTTTATAATCGGAAAAATCAAGAAAGGTATTTAGAGCCCAGTTGCACTGCACCAGCACTTGTATCCACCCTGCCAAGTCTCTTTCTCTGTCTCCCCAGCTCCCCTCTGGGGTAAACAGGGGCCAGTCTACTGTCTCCTGGGTGCTTCTGTGCTGCTGGAATGTCTACCCCCTCTCCTGCTCCTTACAGCAGCCCCATGAGGTCTTATGGATGAGTCTTCCTGTGCTGATCACCACACTCAATGTACCAAAGGAGGAAACTTCCGGCCAGGAAGGGCTTAGAGCTCCGTTAACTAAACCCCTCATTACAAAGCAACATGCAGAGTGTGTGTGTGGAGGTTCTGCCTGTGCCTGGGGTCTTCCACCCTCTCCAGGGAGCCCCTGAGGCAGATGGTGTGGCCTCAGCCTCCCACCTGATGCCGCGTGAGAACGAACTGCACTCGGCCCTCTCACTGCACCAGAAGGTGCCTGGGTTTGGGCCCAGGCACCAGGGATGGCTTCCTGTTTGGAGACAAGGTCTCTGTCACCTCTTCATAGCAGCCCTTTCTGTGTCACCACACTGGTCACAAAGGGCAGCTAGGGCTTACCGTCTAATTCCTGGGTCCTCAGAAGACCACAATCACCAAAGGGCGGAGCCCTGTGTCCTCCGTGCTATTTCCTCACTGCATGGCTTTGGGTAAGTTACTCAGGCTCTCTGTCTCCTGGTTTCCTCACTCATGTAGCAAGGTTCATGTGAACAGAGTGTCCTCCACGGGGCTTCTCGAGGATGAAAAGAGCTGCGGTATGTAAAGTGTTTAGAAGGAAGGATGCCACAAAGTAAGTGCTAGATAGACGTTGCCTGGTGTGTTACTGTTACAATTATTAAGAGCCAGGGTCTCTGCCCCACCCAGGCCTTGTTACCTGTCACAAAAGCTTTGCTTCTCATCTCAAGGGCTTTCCTGCTCTGCAGGGTGGGCTCTGTGACCCCAGCTGCTCCTGAGCCAGCTCTGGCCTTGCCCCCCAGTGGCTCCTGCCTGGCCCTGGCCTCACAGGCCGACTCACTTCCTCTTCTCCACTGCCCTGGCTTCCCGGAGGCCAGCACCTGGGTTTCTTCATCCCTGGGTGTCGGTCCTGCAGGAAGCAGTGGCTTCTGGTTCACATCCTTTGTGCTCATCAGCCTGGCTGCGTTGCCACACCCCAAACCTTGTGAAATTGAGGGGGGCTGAAAGTGACCAGCAGCCCAGTTAGCCATGAAATCCGCCACCTCCTGCACTGCCTGTCCTGGGGCTTCTCGGCGCCCAGGGCTGGGGTTGTGTGAGCCCATGTTGCACCAGTTTGGCTGCTGGCAAACTTGTGATGCAGTGTAAAAGCCATTTAACACCTCTAAGGAAGCTGGAAATGGGTTTTTCATGTGTGGTGGTGCTGAAAATTGCGAATAATGATAGAATTATTAAAAACAGGTTTCTCAGCCTTAGACTCTTAATTGCTTGTGGTCTGTAAAGCTGACAAATAAGGACCATGGAATCCAAATGGGAAATACTGAATCGTGGAGCTGGGCGGTGCCTCCGAGTGCCACAGTTTATGGATGGCTAGAGCTGCTTTAGGGGCAGATGGATGTGGATTGAGAATAGAGAGCTGGGGCGGGGACCAGGAGGACTGGGTTGGGGTCCCTCTGCCCTGGGTGGGTCCTGAGGCCCCACTGAGAGAAAACCTGAACTGGTGTGGGCCATGGGCATCATGGGAGGAGAGCTGCGGGGCTCTGTCAGGGCTCTGCAGGCAGGTAGGTTGGGAAAAGCTGAGCAAGGGAAGCAGGTGTCTTTCCTGAAGGACTTCTCAGAGCCTTAAAGTGACCATAGTGACAGACAACTCATATTAAGCACTTACTCGGGGTTAGAAACAGTGCTAAAAGCTTTGCATTTGCCTGCATTTGTCTTCATCAACATGAAGGCTTAGAGGAAGGTGACCAGCTAGAGGGAGTGGGGGGTGGGGGTGGGGTGGGGAGGGCCTGACATTTGTCTCACACTTGTCTGCCCAGAGCTCCATGCCCTGCCCACAGTACTCCCTGCCTCCCCATCTGCTCAGAGAACCGGGTGAAGCCGGTGTTCCCACTTCCTGGAGTGCAATGGCAGAGTGGCCCCCGGTCCTGAGTGGATGAGCAGGGGTATCTTCTCCTCTGTCACCTGCTCATCTCATCCCTCTCTGGCAGGGCCTTGGGTGCTGGTGGAGGGGATACCAGGGCCAACTGCTCAGTGTGGGTAAGGTGTGCCCACAAGGGCCTGGTTGCTTGGGTTCAAATCTCAGCCCCACAACTCGGTAGCTTTGTGACTTTGGAAAACTTACTTAACCTCTCTGTGCCTGAACATCCTCCTCTGTAAACAAAGATGACAATTGTCTCTGACTCATAGGTTTAATATTGTTATTACAGTTAATCTATGTCTGAAGACTCAGAACTGGATGACGAGCAAATACCTCCCCTCACTTGAGGTCTAGGGTGTGCTCCAGACACCTGACTCGAGGTGTGGGTCCCAGACAGTCCCTGCACGGACAGACAGAGTACATGCAGCTGCTGAGTCTGCCCCAGAAGGAGCCCAGGGTGTGCAGACTGGAAAGTGGTCCTCCTTCTCCCTCTCCCTCTTCTTCTCCGGTGCATTTTACCTGGTGGCCAGCAGGTGGCAGAAGCCAGCCAGGAACAGGCCAGGCCTGCTGAGGGTGCAGCTGCCCTTAGGGCGCAGTTTCTGGCAGTTCTGAAGAGGGACGCCCTTGCATGAGGCATCCTTCCTCCAAGCAGAATGCTGGACCCACCCTGAGAGGTCTCGAAGGCCTGTTGCCAGGTTCCCTCCCTGTTGGTGCTGGTGCCCGTAGTTGCGTGGATGTGGATGGCTCCCGTGGAGGGCTAAGGTGTTTCTCTGAGCACCCTGAGGAATAGATTTCTTACTCCTGCCCTGAGGCTTGGGTGCAGGTGGGGACAGCATGCCCCTGTCATTAAGTGGGTGTTCCTGACAATGACTCCACAGGCCTGTCTGGCGATGTGGCCACGTGTCATTTGTTCATTCAGCAAGTATTTGGTGAACAGCTCCTTCACGCCTGGGTCTCCTCCAGGCCTGGGTGCAGCATGAGCAGAGCACATGGAGACAATTGCCAGGGACTTGCCATCCAGTGAGAGAGAAAGGGGCAACGGGAAGGGAGTTAACAAGATGAGGCAGGTGCTGACTGTGGGGAAGGAAACTGCATGGGAGGATGGCCAGGTGACACCTGGGGGAAGACTGGGGCCCCGGGGGCTGGGAAGGGCATAGCAGGCTGAAGAGGAGCCAGGGTGACCTGGGGTGGGAGCACTGCTCCCTCCAGGAACTAGATGGGATGCTGAGGGGCTAACAATGTACCCGAGTGGGAAAGAGGGGTGCTGGGGCCAGGGCCCTGTTGGCAGGTCAGAGTGGGGGCCCCTCTTGGGAGACAATGGGGACCTCCTGATGGCCAGAGAGTGGTTCACCTGGCTCAGCCTGTCCAGCTGGGGCAGGTCAGCAAGTACTTGGCATGGAGCTCTGTAACTCCTCCCTCCACAGCTGGAAACATCCTTAGGCGACAGAGGCCTCCTCCTTGCATCCCGCTGACCCCTGCATCTGCTGGCATCCTTTCCCTGTCAAGTGCCTTCTCCCCGAAAGTCTCCAGCTGAGCCAGCTCTCATGGGCCAGGGCTGCTTTTTGGCTCCACTTTCCAGCATGAAGTGGGCATGCTTAACAGGAAAGGTAACATTTTCTTTAGAAAGTCGGAGGAGAGGGAGACAGGAACCTTTGCCTGCTGAGGCAGTTCCCCTGTCACATACAATTACTGCCCAATTAGCTTTTGGGAGACAAAACCCAATACTGATTGCCTTACCACCCAACCTTCCACTATCTGAATGACTACACTAATGACTTGTCAAAATTTTACCCAAAGGCACCCCCAGAATTCAAACGTCGCCATATTGGATCTGCCACAGGTTCCAGTGGAAAGCTATGGAGGGTGCAGGAGAGATGAGGCGCTGCAGGGACACTTCAGCTCTCCTGGTGCTGGGATGACACCATCTGCTTTGTTCAAACAGGCTTTGTAGTGCCACTGCCTGTGCCTCCCTTCCTGTTTTTGAGGGTCAGGCCTTCATAGGCTCTGGTGGCTGCTCCTTCCAGGTGCAAGGGACAGAGGACACTCCCAGCCTAGGTTTAAGTGGCACCTGTCTTTAGCCCGCTACTTCATTTATATGATTATGCTTCACTTCATACATACCCCTTGCAATGTAAAAGGAAAGCATATTTCAGATCTGATTTCATTCTGTGCAGCAACACACTGCACATAAACATTCCCACCCAGGAATTCATTTGGTGTGGACTCCATAGGCAGCAGGTGTTTTAACTGCTTGCATTACCCCAAAATCCTTAGTGTATTGTGTACAAATGTTTAAGAGTGTCTTAGTGGGATTTGGAAGGTTGGTTGTGCTTTTGTGAATGGCCTGGGCATGTGTTATCATTTTTTCGCACTTTACCTAATGAGATCTGCAGGCCTGATGTCTGAAAATTTGCTCTCACAATCATTTCCAGGAATTAGTAGTCCTTTGGTAATAAGGGATGCCTGGCTCTTTCTGGACCTAAGGTGCTGGTGGAGGGGACTTTTTGATTTGACTGAGTAGATCAATCAGCCTGAGGATTGGGAGGGAACAGGGGTGGATGCCATGAATGGCTGCCACCTCTTGCCATTAACAAGAAAAATAAATGGGCCAAAGGCCATTTCCCAGTGAGTGGCCAGTGGAAATCCTCTCTCGGGGTCCCCAGCTAGAGGTCAGGCATGGGGTAGGGCCTTTTGTAGTCATGCAGCAACAGGAGGCTTCCACCCAGGCAGCACGCAGAGCTCTGCCTGTCCTGGGGTGCCAGTCTTGGGGGAGCCGAGCTTGTAATTAATTAGCACAGCAGCTGATGGATTTTCTCAGGGCTGGCACTCAAGCGGAAGGCCGGGTGGATCTGTGGTGCCAGTGCTGGCTGGCCTGTCTGGGAGCCAGCGGCAGCCAGATTGCTCCCCAGCTTTGCCTGCAGCAGAGCATCATGAGCCGCCTGTCCAAATGGCGGGGAGTAGGGGCCTGCTGCACCTGGCAGCTTCCGTGCCCGCATTCTGCAGGAAGCGGCTCCGGCCTGGCTTCCACGCTGGCAGGGTGATGGCAAACGGAATCTGCTTGCTGCTTCCTTGGCGGGCGCCTGTGCTGTGTGTCTGCCAGGGAGGGCCACTCATAATACTATTAATTAAAACAGTGGCACTTGGGGCAGGAAAGATATGAAAAACTCTGAAGTCATTTTCCCCAATAGAAATCTTATTTTGGAGGTGCTCACAGAGGTCAGGCCAAGGAGGAAAACCCGAAAACCACAAAGGAGCGTGGGTAGGTTGATTTAATTTGCTTAACTCTGGGCCTCCAAGCAGAAGAGGGAGTGGGACCTGCCACCAGCCATGGGCAGGAGAAGTGCCCTCCGCTCTGGCTCCTGGGCCCAGGTGCTGGGAGGAGAGAGGACAACCTCATGGAAGGATCTGGAACTGCTGAGTAGAAGCTTCGGAACTTGCTTCCTGAGGTCCCGAGTGCTCCCAGGCAGCCATCTCCACGTGGCTATGCTCAGCTGGAAAGTCCTTTCCAGGTGGAAACAGCAGCGTGGCATATCTGATACTCTTGCTGAGAGAATAACCAAATATACCATCTAGCTTCACTTGCTCTTAGTGAAGATCACTAATTTTGGATGTCCCCCAGCTGGGCAACACATTGTTAGTTTCCCGATAGTTTGCCATAGTTTGCCCTCCTATTCATGTGGGTTATGATAACTGTTGTCCAGGTTACTTTGCAGGGACTTGATGGCCACAAACATTTGTTGAAAACTCTGACTCTTCACCTGCACCTGGAGCTGTCTGACATGTGACTTAAGGTGGGGGGAAGAGGCTCTGCACCCCTGTCTTCAGATTGCCTATGTCCCTTTAGCTGTCTTGACCCTCAGGTCAGATTCTGCTCAGCTCTGCATGTGGACATGTGGATCATTTACGAAATGTTTTGTCTGAGCCTGTGACACAGGGTTAATGTGGCCTGCTGCCTGTGTTTCTTCTACCCTGCCATTGTCCTCTTCCAGCAGCTGCAGCAGTTCAAGGCTTTTGCCTGGTCCTATGACCCAGCCCGAACTCCAAGACCAGGATGTTTGTGCAGGATGATGGTGCTGGCTGCAGGAGTAACTCAGAAGTTCTGGGACAAACTTATCACCCCACTGACTCACACTTCATATGAGAGAGAAACCATCTTTTGAAACTATGCCCGTGACCAGTGGAAAATGGCTCACCTTAGCCCACCACAGTGAGTCAGCAAAAGCTTGCCTCTCCTTGCTCTGACAGCAGCCTAGTCTCTGCCTCTGGATCAATGCTCTCTCCTGATAGTTTGAGCTGACACTGGGTGGCTGGGGCTGAAGCCCTAATAAAGGCTTGTCTGTCTGTTCACAGTATTTGGCTTGGTCTTGTTTCTATCAGTTTTGTGCCAAAATATCCAGTCTCTGATAACAATATCACATTACATGCTAGTGCCTGCCTTTTTTTGCATAAGTTGAATGTCAGAGACAGTATTATTAGTCAATGAACATATTTCATCATCATCCTGTTTAATTGCTACAGAGCATTTATTTGAGCACATCCTTCATTTTTCTTAACCAATTGCACTTTGGTGGAAACAGGAAGTTTCCTTGTGCATGCATTTTTCTCCCTTCTGAAATAGTCTCTTTAAGACAAATTCCTGTGGATAGGATTGTTGGGTCCAATAGCATGAGCATTTTGCTTTTTGTTCAGTAACACAAACTGCCTTCCTGAGATAATGCACTACTTTGCATTCCCTCTAAGACTGCATATAAATGCCCATTTCCTGAATGCCTTTTGGCACTAGTTTTCGACTACATTTTATTTTTTAGCCAATCTGATAGGTGAAAAATGATATTTCATTTTTCATAAGGTTAAAATGCCCATTAATCTTTTGCTTTTCTTTTTTTGTAAAATGTCTGTTCGTATCCTTTGCCAATTTTTCTCTTGGTAGGTTGATTTATTTTCTTATTTATTTGCAAAAACTTTTTGCATATTGAAGATATCTCTGTGATAGAATTATGGAGTAGTTACTATCTTTGATTTTGTTAATGGTGATTTTTTTTTTCTTTTTTCAGCACTAGGAGGTGGGGTTGAACCCCAGGGCCTTGCATGTTCTAGGAAAGTGCTCTACCACTGAGTTACATCCACAGTCCCTTGTTTTGCTTTCTTATTTTGAGGCAAGGTCTTGTTAAATTGAACAGGCTGCCTCTGGCCTTGAACTCATGATCCTCCTGCCTCAGCCTCCCCAGTCGCTGGGATTATAGGTGCATGCCAAGGCACCCAGCTATTCATGGTGTGTAAAGCCATTCTGATGTAAACTTTTATGTTGTTATGCTTATGTGTCTTATTTTGTGTTTTCTGATGCTCATGTGCTTAGAATGGTCAACCCCCCCCCTTATGATTATATAATAATTTCACTTGTGTTCATTAAGCATTTTTTGTTTTCCTTTTCATGTAATCCTTTTGTCATGGTTTGAATATAAAATGTCCTCCAAAGGTCACATGCTTTAACGTTTGGTATCCAGCTGGTGGCACTATTTGTGGAGGTTATGGAACTTTGGGTGGCAGATCTCAGCTTTGCAGAAGTGGTCACTGGGGGGTAGGCCTTTGGAGGATTTTTACTCAGCCTTGTGCTTCTGGAAAGCTGTCTCCTGCCTCATGAAGCAAGAGGTCATCTTCGACAGTCCTTGCCTCCACTGTCACTTTGCCTGTCCTGCCGCCATTATGGACTGATCCTCTAACCGTGAGCTCCCAATAATCCCTTTCCTCCATAAACTTGTTTCCGTTTGTTTTTCTGCTACAGTGACAACAGTTGACTAATACAACTTTCTTCTTTCAGAAATTCATCTTGCAGTAAGAAATGGATTTGTGTCTGGTTTTATATTGTCCAAATGGCTATTCAGATGTACCATTTCTGTATCCTCACTTGTTAGAAATGACCACTGCATCATACACTAAAAATCTGTGTACTTAGGACTAGTCTTAATTCAATTTCTTTCCCTCTGAGCTATCTTTTGATTCCTTTGCCAAGCTGCATTGCTTTATTGAACTATCATCAACTAATACATTTTTAATATCTGGCAAGACAAGTTCCTCAATATCACTCTTTTAAAGATTTTCCTGGATATGATGTCTATTTTTCTAGGCAAGTTTTAGGATCTCTCTTTTTTTCAAGTTAAAATATATCCCATACAGGATCATATTGAATTTATAGGACTTAGGAAAGTTTATATTTGTATTATATTGAGTTCTTTCACCCCATAAAAAGGCATGTGTGTCCACTTACTGAAATTTTTAAAAATGATCTTCATTCAGACTTACCTTTGGCTTCATACATTATTCACATTATTGTTAAATTTATTTTAGATGTGTTAGGCTTGGTTCTATTGCAAATGATTTTACAAATTATGTTTTCTAATTTGTTATAACTTATGTATGAGAAAACCATTGATTGCTGTATATTATTGATAACTGATCAGACTTCTGTGTTTTCACATTTTTTCTAATATTTTGGGTTTTCCCAGGAATACAACTTTATTATCTACAAATTACGATTGTTTTCTCTTCCTACATTCATGACTGGTTTTATACTCCTGTATAATTGCCCTGCTCAGCAATTCCAAAGTAATGTTTTTGAATAGTGATAAAGAACACTCTTAAACTGTGTTTCTAATGGAATGCTTCCAGTATTTTTATAATTAATGGTGATGGTAATTTTGGGGTTGAAATGTGTGTTTTTAAAATCCTGGAAGGAGATAACCCCTATTTCCAAATATCAGAAATGGATATTAAATTTTATTAAATGTCTTCATGGCCTATAAAAAAAGAATTGGTTGTGCGTTTCTCTTTCCTTTGTATTATCAATATTGTGAATATATTTTTAAATACCTTCCTGGACTGAAAGCTCTTGGATGGTGTGAACCAGTAACTCATCATCATGGTGTGAATTTGCTTCTATTTGCCAGGGCCTTATTCCAGCATTTTGCATAAACCTTCTCTAATGAGCTTTTCTGTGGGAATCTGTCAGGCACTGGTATCCTGGTTTGTGGGCTTCATAAACACAGTCAAGTGACTTTTGGTCTTTCTCACTGTACTGGCTTGTTTAAGTAGCATAGGAATAATTAGTTCACAGAGGACTTGAGAAAATAACACTGGAAAGCAGCTGCTCACATCCTGCTGCTGGTTGAGTGTGTGAGTCGCATCAGCCATTTTGGAAAGTCTTGTGATAATATTTAGCGAGGTCCAAACATTTTCACCCATGATCCATGGCCCTGTTCCTAGAACTTGACCCCAGAGGAACACTGACACATGCACAAGAGGGACTGGCTAGACTTTTCCCTACAGTGTATTCAGGAGGAGATGGGACCAAGTGATATATGCAGCTGACTACTCTGCTGTGTCTACACTATCCTGGTGTCCCATCCTTTCTAATCTCAGAAGCTAAGCAGGGTCAGCCTGGTTAGTCCTTGGATGGAAGATATCCTGGGAATACAGGTGCTATATGCTTGGGAGAAGGACCTGGCAGTCCACTCCCAAGACAATTAGCCATTGAAAACCCTATGAATAACAGAGAAGCACTGACATAGTGCCAGGATGCCACAGTGTCTGGGAGTGTTTCATTCTGTTGTATATAAGGTCACTATAAGTGGGACCGGACGCGACAGTACCTAACAATAACAACACTCTGCTGCAGTTAGAAAGATTGACTTAGACCTACCATATCAACTGCAATCCTAAAACAATCAGCCATTGACAACCCTATGAACAGTAGAGAAGCACTGACACAGTGCCTGGCGCGGCACAGTGTCAGGGAGTGTTTTGTTCTGTTGTACACAGGATCACTATGAGCTGCCCCCAACTCATGGGCACCTAACAACAGTACCATGGGGTATGTGAGTGGCTCTCATTGAACATGTGCTGAGTGGATGAGTGACCAGAATTCCAAGCTGTCTTCTCCCTCCTGGGCTCTGAGCACTGTCAGGTCTTATGCTGTAGTGAGCTCTGGACTCCAGGCTGGTGAGGTTCAATGGGTGATGTAGCAGCGCCATCCTGGCTAAGCTAGGTAACTTTCCTGACCTCAGTTTCCTCATTGGTAAAATGGATATGATAGTGGAACTTACTCTAGTCTTAGGAGCACCAGATTTGATTAAGGCAGAAAACATGTTCATCCCAGTTAAGTGGCAAATAATGTGAATTACCATGAACAGTACTTAGGGTCAGAGATGTTCATCTGCGTTTTTCTCCTGTTGGAACAAGGCAAGTCAGATGTGTGTGCTCCTTGCTGCCACTTGGTCTAATCCTAGGACAGACTTCTCCAGTTGGGGGTGTGCACCTTAGCGGTACAGGTCAGGAGAGTCAGGGCATGGGGACGTTTGGTATGTCACCCCGGGCAGCAGTTTCCCCCATGCCCAGCAAATTCAGCTTTGTAACTACGAAGATGCAGGAAGGCCCATCCTGGAGTGGAATGAGAAGCCCCACGAAAGTTTAAGGTGAGGTGCCCAGATCCCCTCTCATGAGGCTCCCTTTTTTTGTTGCCTCTCCTGACTGGGTGGGCAAGCTGGGTGGGCCTCTAGTCCCGAAGTGAGGAGGGGATGGATTAACAACGTGGCTCTCAAAGGCCCAACACAAGCGCTTTGGGAACCCTTGGGACCCGAGACCACTTAGTAAGCCTAGGAGGCTGGGAGCAGAGGCTGACCACTGGCCCTGAGCCTCACAGGAGCTGCTGTTGGGTCCATGCAGAAGGGCCGACCTTCAGCTCTTGGCTCTGTGTGCAGGGACAAGGCCAGTGTGTGCGGCCAGCCTGCTCTTTCCTGTGGAGATTGGGGTGACTCAAGTGTCTGGCCGTCTGGGAGCACTCCCTTACTACAGCCATTGAATCTGCATCACCTGCCTCCACTCCAGGTCTGCCCCTGTCCCTGAACAGTACATTTCAGTATGATTCGGAGGAACAGGATGCAGAAACAGCGCAGCTCCTGCAGCCCCGGCTCCAGGACAACATCTCGGCAGGCACAGTGGCCACTCGGCCTCCACTTGCTCAAGTCTTCGTTGCTATGTGCGGTTTCCAGTCCCTGGGGGTTGGGGCACAGGGCCTGGCCTTCTCCCTGTCCTTCTCCCTGGTCTTTATACTCACAAGTGGCTGTGTCCTCCCAGCTGCCCACCCCATCACTGCCCTGTGATGCGTGGGATGGCTGGCGGGGAGCTGGGCTGGGAGTGGGAATCACTCCCTAAATAGCACCTCTGAAACCGGTGCTCTGTCAGCACCCACAAAGACCAGAAGGATCCCTAAAGGCCTGGGCCAGGAGCTCTGAGCCCTGCTGACATGTTGGACAGTATGGTTTGTTTTGGGGGGCAACTGTGCTCTGCAGGGGACAGAGCAGCATCCCTGGTCTGTACCTCCAGATGCCATCGGGACCACAGGAGATGTTTTAGCCAGAGCCAGATGCTACCTGGGGTCAACCTTGCCCAGGGGAGACCCAGCAGAGACAGTAGGGGTTAGATGGGGCTCCTCCTGTTAGCAAGTGGTGGAAAGGTGTGTGGTCAGCTGAGAGATGACCCAAGAACCTAGGAGAAGACCTTGCACATGCCCTGAAGATGGAAAACTGGAGCAGGAGACTCTGAAGGTGGACCAGAGGGAGGCCCTGGAGGTGAGTCATCCTGGGAGGGAGGCCCTGATGCAGACATGCTCCTCCTCTGGCATCCTCAGGCCCAGAGGTGTCCTCCCTTTTCTGGGAACGCTGAGGCCATGGCTTCCTTGAAAGTGGGTGGGGGCTTCCACAGATGCTTCTGTCTCCTACTGACCGGAAGCTCCCACATAATTTTCTTCTTTCAGTGGTTTCTCTCACTCAAGGTATTCAAATAGCAAGACAGAACCTGAGAGCCAGGCCTGTGGCTCTGGCACCCGGCACCCACCCATTCCAGTCCGCACAGGGGAGGGGCTTTTGATCAGGAAGCTAAAATGGTCTGACTTTTTCTAGGATTATCATTTTTAGGTTGATTTAACTAATCTGTCCCCGTTGGTTCCACATGCCATTAGGTCCCTGTCTGCGTGGGAAGAATATCCAGATCCAATGTACAATACTGAGAACAAGAAAGGCTGACCTGCTGGACTGTGTGGAGACTCAGCCCCAACGGCTGCCTCTGAAAAAGGCCCCTCATTATGCCATCGCCTGCATGCGGCACAAAGGCATAATTGGCACATTTGACTACATATTGCTCGGCCCTTTTAATATCTCTTCTGATGTGATAAAATTAGCCTCCTCTTAAACCACAAAAGAGAAAGGAATGGCCTTTTTAAGCAAATGTGTAGAAAAAGCTATTTGCCTCGATTGGTTGGAAGTGGCTCCTCTGAAGTCAAGGGGCCACCAAGTGACCTGCCAAGGTGGTAGCCAGACTGAAGATGTTAGATTTCTCCTCTTTTGATGGAGGGGGAAGAAAAGGCTTTCTGGACACTTCAGAGTGATGTTAGCACAATGGGACCTGGCGGGAGGCAAGGGGGGAGGGGGAGGAGGGAGCTGGAGCTTGCATGAGCCAGCCCCCTGGGGTCCAGGTTTTGGGTTAATGTGCCCAGAAGGGGAGGGATGAGTAATCGGTTTGTGGCACACACAAGAGACAGGATTTGGGTTAATGGGACTCACCTCCCCCGTGCCGTCCTTGTCCCCAGGTGAGTTTTGTGCATTGGCTTTTATAGGTAGGAAGCCCCGCCCCCTGAGAGGGGAGGCTCACTTGGGTCTCCACTTGGCTTTGGTGCTTCATCTCCAAGTCCTGAGAATGGACTGAATCTCCATATTGGGGGTTAAGCAGCTGCCCAGCGGCCCTCAGGGTGTAAGGGAAAGATTAGGGATGTGAACCCATGTCTGTCTAACCCAAGCTCAGGCTTATTAAATAGTGTTGGAATCGAGAGGTTGAAAGCCCTCTGGGGGTGTCCTGGGCTTCTTGAACTCTTCCTGGCATTAATGGTGGTGGTGATGCCCACAGCTTCCTGCAGCCCCGAGGCCCTGCCCTGCTGCAGTGAGTCCTGACTGAAGGGCAGCAGGTGATGGGTCCAGGCCAGAATGGTCAGGGTGTACACAGACGTGGGAAGCCACTGTTCTCTGGGCACCTTGGTGGAAGGAGGTAGTGGGAGAGATGCAAAGGATACAGTTCATGAACTTAATATTTCAACAGTGGGCGCCATGTCAAAGGCAGAGGAGAGCAGTGAGGTAACTCTTAGTATTTTATCACTTGTCACGGGCCAGAGGGGCAGATGTCATAATGGTTAAGCACATGCAGCTGACAACTCATCAAACAGGGCCAAATGCCAGGGGTGTCTGTTCTTGGTTGTGAGAGCTGGGGCTGCTGTGCCTGAGCCTCGGTTTGCTCATCCCTGAGGAGGGGGTGATTGTCATATGGCTGTCTCATATGCTACACCTGACGGCTAGCAAGCAGGTGATCCAGACAATTGGCATTTGCAAACTCTCACTCAGAAGCTGTTAGCTCATCTTGGTTCTGGGACAGAGTCTAGATGGAGACGCCACTTGCTGTGTGACTTTTTCTCTGTCACTCTACTTACCTGAGCCTCAGCTTTCTCTGGGAAAAATCTGGGAAAAATTAAAAACAGTAATAGAAAAGGTGCGGCTGAAGAGAGGTCTTTCTTGGTGTGGAGGCTGTGAGGGAGGCCTGAGGCCGCTGGACACACTGTGGCTCCCTCTTCTCAGGGCTTGTGGCTGCTCCAGCAGCCTTGCTGCCACTTGCCACGTTCTTCCTCCAGAGAGTCAGGAACAGAGTTGTGACATCGGGACCCATGAGGGAGGGATTCTCACAGGGATGAAGTCTTAGCTCTGCTTTGTCTTGGAGAGCTAGGGTGACAGGAGACACAAGAAGGAAAGGTGGAGATGCGGAGTCCAGGCAAGCAGCACCATGAGGGGTGAGACAGGGAGGAGGGGAACAGAGGGCTGCCGTGGGATCAGAGGTGTATTTGAGGGTTTGGCAGGTGAGCCATGTGGAGGGTGTGAGGTATGTGGGGAGGAAGGGGATTTGCAGAAGTCATGCTGTGGGTTGCTACCAAGATCTCACCCATGCCTGCAGAGAGAAGCAAGGGAAGATTGCAATTCCGTTTGGGTTGTTTTCAGTGGCTGTGTGCTCCTTTGGATGCTATTGCATGCGAACTGGCCACATAGGACACTGGTGTGCACTGGGGCACGTCGCCAAGGTACTTTGGAATATCCTCTGAGCAACCACCATTTCACCCTGAGGACAGAAAGCGCTCTGTAGCTCAGAGAAAGCTTTTTCAAGCCTCTTCTACTTCGAGTGTGTCCTGCGCCCTCCCACAAGAGCTACAACATGGGTGTTGTGATGACTGCATCCTTAGGCTGTGCCTTACCTGCTTGCCATGACAGTAGGTTTCTGGGTCCCTTGTCATGAATGCCAAGCTTTGGCCATTTGATAGTTTGAATATTAAAGGTCCCCCACAGGTCACGTGCTTTAATGCTTGGTCTGCAGCTGATGGCTCTGTGTGTGGAGGCTGTGGAAACTTCAGGAGGCAGGGTCCAGCCGTGTGGAAGGGAGTCACTGTGGGCCTGGCCCTTGGAGGTGTTTTACCAGGACCTACGGCCCCAGAAGCTCTCTGTCTGCTGCCCCCAGAGGTCCTCTACCATGGGCCCTGCCTCCTGTCACTGCCCCACTCACCCTGCCACCATCATGGATGGATCCTCCAACTGTGAGCTTCCAATAATCCTTTTCCTCCGTGAGTTTGTTTCAATTTGTTTCTTGAGATGGCGATGGCAGCCAACAAATGCACCACTCAGCACAGGTTCAGTTTTATTATTGCTTTGATTGTTCCACGAATTTGTTTAAAGACTGGCTGTGAGCATCATCCTGTGCCTACCCTGTGCCTAGCCTGGATAGTGGAGACATGTCAGACGTGGTCAAGCCTATCTTCCAGAAGGACAAATGTCTAAGAACACTCCAGAAAGACAAAAAGGATTAGTTATGAGAGCAGCAGGGAGGCGAGGGCAGAAGGGAGTGATACAGGGTGCAAACCACCTGATATATCAAAGCCTGGCTGGAAAAAGAGAGTTCATGAACATTTTCTCATCCATACTGATTTATAATCTAATGTCTATTTATCATCTAATTTTAAGTTTCATATCTTAAACTGGGTATAAATGGGACAGAGTCCAATCTATGTGTAATAAATTTCAAATAATTACATTTTATAAATAAACTTTTACAAGAGATGACAAGAGGTCATTTTAATTTCTTGTTCATTTAACTTAATTTTCCTCTGGGCATCACTGATCTTTGAATTTTTAATATTTTATCTAGCATTCATAATGGAGGCCATCAGTTCTATGTTGCTGTGTTTTTCTAAATATTATTAATTATTTTCCAAATAAACAATCGGTGATGCATTTTAATAGATAAATTGACAAAGTAATTTAATTGGCTCTCTTCATATTAAGTTTATTATTTCCACCCTAATATAATGTGTATGACATCCAACATTGAGAGCCCATTAGGATATGCTAGACTCAACTTCACTTTCAAGCAGAGGAAACTGAGGCAAGGATGAAGAGATGGATTTTCTCCTGGCCTCCTTGCTAATAACAGGTTAAACTGGGGGCAGGAGTCAGCCTGTCTGATGGAGGCTAAATCCTGAAAATTGCATTTGGGGACTGGGATGGGGGCTCTTGTGACCTACAGTCTAAGAGATTTTCCCTGCAATCTGTGGTGTCTCTCGCTAGAATCAGGCTGGGAGGGACGTTTGTGCAGAGGGACCCTTGGAGAACTGTTGCATTATGCAAATGTGATTATCCTGTCTGACATTATTGATGTCAGCAGCCATTGTGAAATGAAGTTTGGGAGACCGAGTGTGGAGGGGAGCACTTGTAATTTTTAATAATCATCCTCCTTTACTTCTTGAGGGGAGGCAGCAGGGGGAAACAGAGCTTCAGGGTTGGGGAAACTTTAATGAGATCTGTCTGTCACAATAAGGAAGTAGAGAAAGTCTCAACACTCTGCAGGAAAACTCAATGGAGCTTGAACCGTGGGTTTCTTTGCGAACAGATATTCTGCACCATAAAGGCAGACTGACAACTACTGCAGGGACTCCCCGGGGCAAGGCCACCTTTATTCACCTCTGAAACCCTCGCATCCTCCGCAGGGCTTGGCACTCAGAAGACGCTGGTGTCCCTGATTCCCAGAACACTCGCCAAGGACATTCTGTCTAAGATTTCCGCAGCTGCTGCACTGTGTTGGCTTCACTTCAGGTTCAAACTCCCCATATCTGACCATTCACTCAATTTCTCCCTTTGGATGTCACATGACTAGAACAGGACAGGTAAAATCCCCTTCCAGGATGTTTTTTTCTCCTGCAAAGCCCAAGGAATGGTGCTACCATCCCCTCCGTCTCCCAGAGAAGTGCAGAACAGTGGGCTTCCTTGGGCCACACCCACATCATTCCTGCATCTGTAGTGGCACCAGGGGCCTCACTGCTGTCTCCACCCTTGCTCCCTGCTAATCCTTTCCCCATGGAGTAGCCGAAATGCCACATAGTCAACCCCCTACTTACAACCCACTGGCTCCTCGGATCAAAGTGCCAACTCCTCACAGGACCCGGGGCCCTCAGTGATCTTATTCTAACTGATGTCTTCATTCTGCCTCCCCCTCTGCAACCCAGCTCCCTGATCCACATCTGTCTTCTGCTAGCTCCTCCACCAGGCCGTGGCTCCTTGCACCAGCTCTTCCCTCACGCTGTTTCCTTTGCCCAGATCCTTGCGCAGCTAATCTTCCATCCAGGTCTTATTCCTCAGTTCTCCATGAGGAGTTCTTTGAATAACAGCAAACATGTTGAAAGCCCTTGAAATGTGCTGGGTTCTGCCTGATGTTTTGCATTTATTAAATTATTGAATCCTTACAGTGGCCCTGGGGCTGGGATTTAGCTCAGTTGGTAGAGTGCTGCTCTGTAGTCTCTGAGGTCCCAAGTTCAATTCCCAGCACACCAAAATGGGAGAAGGACATGGCATCCCACTCCCAAGGCAATCCTGAAACAGTCAGCCATTGAAAACCCTATGAGGGTCACTATGAGTTGGACTCAACTTGACGGCACCTGACAACAACAACAACAGTGGCCCTATCTTACAGGTAACATTATCTACAGTTTTCAGATGGGAAATGGAGGCCCCAAGAGGTGAAGGAAGTTGCCCAAGGTCACTTAATCAGTACGAGAGCTAGGAGTTCAGTGCAGATGCCCTCAGTCTGCGTTTTCCTCTGTAGGGGCACATAGTCCTCAGCCTGGACGGTAGACCCTGCCTGGAAACACACTCGCTTGTACCCCTGGGCCCAGCACTCCCTCTTCCTGCCCGCGTGATGCTCCCTCAGTGCTGGCACCCTGTCTTGCCCCTAGTGCCTCAGTGTCTGCACAGGACAGGGCTCAGGGAAATGTTTGCTCCCTGAGTGGAGAGATAAGTGAAGACCCTCCTTAGCCATGGGGAGCAAGCAGTTCTACTCCAGCATGTTTCAGATTTGGGGGGCGGGTGGAGCCCGAGGTCTGCATGAGGGTGGAGATGGTAAGAGGCTCCATCCGAGGGGGTTGGAGAAGACTGTACCCGGTAGTTGTCTCCCCTCTGACCCCAGGAAGCCCCGAGCTTTCCCCCTGGGGTTCTATGCATCACCCCAGTGTCACAAAAGGGAGGTTTTGGTGGCTTCTCTTCTGCAAAAGCAAACCTGGCCTGGCAGCCTGGGGAGACCCATCCACACCTTCCTGGAGAGAGGATACTATGAATGGAGCCCGCCAGGGAAGTGAGCGCACCCCTTACTGAGGATGGCAGTTGGTCCTGGCAAGCAGTGAGTGATGGCTGGGGATGGCGGGGAAGGAGGTGCCGCTTTCCTTGGCTCCCAGAGCAGCCAGGAGGGGCCTATGGGTGGTCCTACACTGGAGTGGGCAGCAGAGAGGGCGCTTTCTTACAGCCGAGTGACAGCCCACTGTCCAGGGCTTCAGCTGCTGCCCCCATGGCCACACCCTAGGAGGAAATTAAAGCTGCCACAATTGAGGGGGGCAGTAGCCACCGAAGTGGAATCTGTGGCCCCTGGGCAAGTGGGGAGACTTTGCAGATGAATTCGACATAAACACAAGGACCGATGGGGGGTTTTCCTTCTAGGTACAGCGAGTGGGAGTCTCAGCTTTGCTTTGGGCACCAGCCAGGGCTCCCCAGCACCTTGGCTTGCGAGCGTCTTTGGGTTAAGCATGTGAGGACAGCTGCTGGGGGGAGGGTGAGAAGCTGGACCCCAGGTGTCATCTGCAATGAGTCTCAAGGGTGCCCTCAAGATTGGTTGCAACTGTGGGGAAGGCAAAGTGTCCCCAACCCCCCAGTGTGTAGGTCCAGACACTGGGCCTTGCCTGGCTCCTCCTCCCTTCCTCCTGCCCTTCCTTGTCCAGTGTCCTCTGCCTGTTGCCTTTTTGTGAGATGGGGTCTGGCTATGTTGCCTAGGGTGGTCTGGACACACTGGGCTCACGTGGTCCTTCTGCCTCAGCTTCCCAAGTGCTCGGGCTCCAGGTATGCAGCCCTGTGCCTACCCGGGGCCTTTCCACAAGTCTGGCTTCATGGCCTGGGGGATGCTGTCTGCTGGCCTCCCTGGATGTGGGTGACTGGGCATCCTTCCAGAGCAGGGTGGGCTGATGGCATGGAGAGGGCCCAGGGCAGCCCTGGGGCTCTGCAGGGCCATCTGCTGTGGTGTCTGATGAGCCCATTAGGAAGCAGCTCCGTGGAGCTCTCCCTCCTCCCACAGCGACGCCTCCTCTGTCTGAGGGGAAGCGTCCATCATGGGGGACCCCACAGACCGCCAGCCATGCAAGAGTGAGACATGAAAGTACTGTGGGAAGGGGCGTGATGGGGAGGAAAGAAAGCAGCTGAACAAAAATCAGCATCCCAGGGGAGCGGCATTCCATATTAAAGGGCAGTGGGCAGAGCAGACGGGATGTTAGGAAAACTTAACTAGAACAGGCGACGTACATATGTGACTGGATGCCTGGGAGGAATAAATTATTTCTCAATATTCCTATCAACAACAACAATTAAAAAAGGTTGTTTTGTGTCATAAAAAGGAAGGGACCATTGGTCACAAGCATACTGATGCTGCCCCTTATTCCTGTTATCCAGATGGTGACGTCCAAAACCCAGCAGGGCCTCTCGTAGGTATTCCGTGGATGTTTGCTGACTGGATTAATGGGTAAATAAATTAGGGTGCCCCTGGCGTTTAGGACTGTGCTAGGCAATGCGTGTTCCATGCTAGGTCTGTTCATAAGGCCTCAGGCTGAAAGCGTGCATGATCATACCTCAGTCCACGAGAGGGTGCGGTTCTCATACCCATTCCACAGCGGGGAAGCCAAGGCAAATGATGTTTAATAAAACTTTGCTCAGGTTCATTGAACAGAGTTCAGACTTGAGACTAGAACCCAGGTCGTCAGGCCCAGAGCCTGTCCCTTCCCCTTGGACACGTCCTGGGGGAACCCTCACCCTGTGCTATTGGCCGCTGGGGCTCAGTAAGGCACAGGAAGGGGGAAGTGAGCCAGCTGGGCTGGTCTCTGGTGAGGAAGTGGGTGCGGGGGTGACTGGGTTCTGGGGAGACATAGGGCATAGGGTCAGACAGCCCAGGGCCAGAATCCAGCTTCTGTACCCTGGCTGTGGGGTTTGGGACCAGGCAGGTCAGGAGCCACCTGCTGGCAGCTGATTCCTGGTAACAGGAGGGTGAGGATGACATTGACCAAGGGCTGCCTGTCCTGCCCACTGCCCTGAAGGCCATCTCGTACTTTTTAAATTCATGCTATGTCTCTTCCCCAACGTACACACAGCCCCCACCCCAGAGTGAAATCGGACATCCTTGCCTCAGCCACAGGCCACCAGGGGTCCAGCCCCTGCCTGTCTCTGACCTTCCCCCAGCTCCTCCTGTGCTGTCCTGCCTCAGGACTTTGGCACGAGCTCCTCCCTCTGTGGGATGCCTCTTCCCCTGAGAGTCTCATGGTTGGTTCTTCTTTTCCTTAAGGTCTCATCTTTAATTGTATTCCTTGGGGAGGAACTCCCTGGCACCAGACATGAAGTAATGCCCTGCACCCTGCCCCAGCATGCACAGTTCCTGCTACCTGCCCTGCTGCCCCCGGGGCATTTGTCCTAGGAAGGACACCCATGGCGGCTTGGATCTGGATGGCCACTTTTATCCTTGTGCCTAGGACAGCACAGGGTGAGTGCTTGGTGCATCTTTGTGGCATGAAAGAATGGGTGGGAAATGCTCTCCCAGAGTTTTGCGCTGAGTGCTAAGTCGATCCTGGTAGCTCTTAATAGCTACTTTTTATAGAGTCTTTCATTATCTATATATAGGTTTATAGTTACAGCACAGAATTTGGCTGTTAATAAAGTTATGAAGAATTCTGAAACCTGTCTACAAAACCACTGTGTGTTTGTAACTCTTGTAATGCTAAAAAAGTGCTTTTTATGGAAAATGTAGAAAATACATTTTGTGTAATGAAAATAAAAATCACCTGTAATATTTTAAAGCATTTTCCCTCTACTTCATTAGGGATAGGACAGATGTTCACATTTTTGGCTTCGGGGTTTTTATTTAATTCTTGTGAAGTACACACAGCAGAATTTCTCACTGAGCCCTTTCCAGGGTACAGTTCGGTGGCTTAAGCGCATCCCCTGTGCTATAGTTTCTAAATTCGCGGCATCCTCCTGCCTTCCCATCTTGCTCAAACCCAGTCCAGGCTCCATGGGAGAGAGACATGCTCTTCTCCCCTTGTAGGGATGAGGCATAGAGAGGAAGGGAAGAGGTATGACTCTGAGTCGGCTTGGTTGGAGGCTTATTTGGCCCACCTTGGGTCTTGAGGTGCACCTGAGACTCTTTAACGACTCCCTGTGGCACACCTGGCTTGAGTCCATGATGCTGAGACCAAATGGCTAAAAGGGTCCCTAATGGCTCACTGTTGGCACACCCGGCTTGAGCTTTTGGGGTTGGGCCCATGAGGTCCAGCCCATGAAGTGAGGCAAGATGGCCCCTGAATGATGCAGCTAGGGCGTGTCCCTCCTTGAATTTCATGCGACATCATATCACCCAATATCATTTGATTGGTTGATCCAATCATCTGATGTCACCTAATTGGCTAACCCAAAACATTATTGTGACATCATGAATTATGATTGGTTGACTCAAAGGGCTTATAATCTCGGAGCAGAGGCAAAGAGCTTGAGCTGAATGATCAGGAGTTAGAGAGCAGGTAGCTTGAAATAAAGTTGAGTTCTGGGTTACCATCCACGCAGCTCTTGCAGTGGTGTGTGTCTGTAAGGACTTAAGAGCAGTGGGCTTGTTGCAAGTGGGATTTGAGTTCCTGGCTAGAAGCAAGCCCCGAAGCCTTGACTCGCGTTGGGCCACAATCACAGCAAGATGACACACGAGGTGTGCCATGCTGGCTGACATGGCTGCAGCTTCTAGAGGTTTCTGATGGGGAGCAACCACTTCCCTTTAGTCTCCCTGGCTAACTTCTGTTTGTGGCCCCTCCCCACTCCACACACCTTCCTGGGAACTTTGGTGACCAGTAGGGACCACTTGAAGGCCAAGGGTGGAGGTCTTTTCTGGCTGCTTTTCAGGTCTGGTTAAATCTGAAGGTAAGGCTTGGCACAGTGACCCTCCTGCCTCTGGTGGGCATGGGGTTGGGGCGGGCAGCTTGGGCGACCTTGGGGACCCTCACCCACCCTCTTCTGGCCACTGTGGTACAGACGGAGTGGGATGTGGGGGCCATGGCTTCTCTAAGGGGGCGCCACCCCTGCTAGCAGGGTGTCTGCCACCACACACAGGCCTCGCCTGTCCTTACCAATCCTTGCTTTTAATGTCATGGAGAGGCAGAAGAAGGAATTTAGGCTCAGGAGGCGCCGTCAATCAATGGTACCAAGGAGAGGATGCATGCATGGTCAACAGGCCAGGGAGGCCTCTGGGAGGAGGTGATGTTGACAGTGACAGAGGACAAAGTGGGATGGTGGGACGAAGCTCTGCAGAGGATGCATCTGGGGACTCCTGGGCTGGGTAGTGGAGGGCAACGGGGAGAGCAAACGTAGCAGGCAGGGGCACCAGCTGGCGTCACCTGCTAGGGAACATCTCCCTGGGGCATGAGGTGACATGTCACCCAGGAATGGGCCCAAAGTCGGCCAGCAAGGTGCCACGTTGGGCTCAGACAGCAGGATCTGTGGGAGGCTGACCACGCCTCTAGTCACCCAGCCCAGCTCTGTGACCTGACACTGGGTCACCAAGCAGAGTGACAAGTTAGCCCAAGGGTGGTCACCCTGCAAAGAGCAGCTGGGAGCCCTCAGCCTCTGCTGCTCCCACAGAACACAGGTGCTGTGGGTGCAGGCCAGCCAGGGGGACACTCAGTTTCCACCCCACTGGCCACCAGCACGCAGCAGGCAGCAGGTAGCGGGTAGAGATGTGACCACACAGTGGAGACCTCCATGCCACATGGACACTTGCGATTCCGGGAGCCAGCCTGTCCCTCTCCCATCTGCATCCTCCAGGACCTCCCTGTGGGGGTGGGGTGTGAGGATGATGACGGCATTCCGTTCCCTATTGTCCCGTTTCTGGATCTGGTCACCCCACCAGGCTGCGTTGAGTCTGGACCACACTGATGAAGGACGTACGCCCAACAAAGGGGCAGGTCTGTTCCTTGATAAAAATGGCCTGGTTTTATTTCTCTGATTTTCCTAAGGTTCCCATGTTGTCGATATTGTCCCTGCTGTTCCCTCTCTGTTTTCCGTCTGGGTCCACAGAGGCCAGGTCTGGCTGCAGGTGCCCCATGGATTCTCAGCTCTCCAGGTGGCCTTCGGGAAATACTTCTGGGGGACCCAACCCCCTGCTTGCTGCCAAGCTCCCTGCTGCCAGCTTTCCACAAGTGAGGTGGCGCCTATGCTTGGTGTCAGGGAATAAACCTGACATTTGGTGAAGACCAGAGCTGGAGCTGGAGCTCACAGGGTTTGTCCATTAGGAGATCAACCACATCTTTAGAGTGGGGAGCTTAATGGACTTTCTTGGAAATCCCAGGAGGTCTTTGTTCTGCTGCCCCTCATGGTGGTGAGCAGACAATGGAGGAGGAAATCAAAGGGTTCCCAAGGGTTCACGAGCCCTTCACTACCCCCCTCCCCGCCGCTTCCACTGTGGCCACAGTAGGACCATATTTGTTTTCTAATGATAGAAAATGTCACAGTCACCCTTGATTGGCCAGTGCAGCTTCTCACCTTGCCGTGCCTGCCTTGCTGGGCACCTCTGAGGACTCCAGGACCCAGGAGAGGCCCCGCAGGTGTGGCCCCCCACATGGCAGGCACCCTGCGCTGGCAGCAAAACATTATTTATAGAACACTGTGCCTGCTGTTTCATCAACAAGATATATTACTGAATTTGAAAGCCTCTTTGCTATCATTCTTTCAATTATCCCAGCAAGGAGATGAGCGGGAGAGGCGAGGAATCTTAATGGGGAGAAGTTCAAAGTCACACCGGAGGGAGCAAGGCTGGTTGTGTGCTTTGGGGATGGGGTGCAAATGTCTTCCTTCCCAAGAGGCATATTAGAAATATGCTTCCCTAGAAATCTCTTTGTTTTAGAGAAATCTTGCCAATTTCACTGGCTCTTGGGAGGGTCAATAACTTTGCTCCCTCAAAGTGTGTTTTGGGTATGAGCTTTGGAAGTATTCCTGCACCTTTCAACCTAGCCTTGGGGTCATGCAGAGGATCTGTGCCCAACACTGTCCCGACACTGCATGTACCTAGGCTAGGCCTGTCACTTTTGTTACCAGAGAGTGTGGGTCCAGGAGTCTGGCAGCACACCTTGTTTTCTTGTGTTTGGTATATAAAGGAATTAATATCTGACACAGAAGTTGTAGGAGAGAATATAGACAGAGTTTATTATGAAAGATGGTACATATTTCAGGGATAATTACTGGGAAAACTGAGACATCTGGAGAAATTTAGATAAACTGGAAAGGAACTTGGAAAAACCTTGATTCTTTGGATGAACTGGCCTAAGGATATTTCCCTTCCCCAGGGGAAAGTAAAAGCAGAGAGCACAGAAGAGAGAAGTAAGCTTCTAGAAGGAAAAGGACCTTGGACAGACAGAAAGGCTGGCAGACCCAAGAGAAGAGGAGGCTCACATGGAGCCACCCCAGAGACGGGGAGGGGTGCACACAGCTGTCCAGGAGGAGCAGGAGGTGAGAAGAGAGGGGGGTACACAGACCCTCTAGTTTTGTTTGAACTAGGGCATGCCCAGTGTGATCCCAGCCCTGGGTGTCCAGCTCTGGGGCCTAGGGTGACCTGAGCCTTGAACGTGGGGAAGTCAATCTCTGCCCATGAAAGCCCTTTGTTGTGGCCAGGGCATATGGCCAGGGCATATGGCCAGGGTCTTTGTTTTGTAAAATGGCTCAGTGAGCTTGTTTAGCATATTTCAAAAGGATGGGCCAATAGATAGACAGACCTGGGAAAGATCTGCTTTTGCTTATTCTCAGGCATGTTGGACTTGGGTGTGGGGTCTATTAGATTAATGTCCTTATGAGATTCGTCTTGCACATGGCTTTGTTCATGGTGGCCAGAGGGAAGAGTCCATCAGAACTCCCTTCCTCTTCCATTTTGCTGGCTCACACCTAAGCTAACCTACTCAGCAGTTTGCTTTGGGAACTGACCCATGCAGCACTGTCTGGCTTAGCTCTCAGCTCTCAGATCCATTCTTCCTCCTTCCCTGCTCATAACTATATCACAGGAACTGCATTTCCCAGCTTCCCTTGCAGCTGGCCTCAGCCAGTGGGATGCACCAGTGGTAGGAGAAGGAGGAAGAAGGACAGAGCTAGGGTGTTTTTCTTCTTGGCCTTGAGATGCTGTCTCCAGCCCTAGGTTTGGCTCCTCTGTGGCTCAGGATCCCATTGGACAGCTACCACCCGCTTCCCCCCTACTCCAGCCAGCACACCCTGGCCATGGTTCAACCTCCAGGAGCTTGGCCTTGCTGTCCATGTTCTGGCAATGCTGCCTCCCCCCATATTGCACCAGTGATGGGACAGCAGAGAAGCCAATGTGATAGTGAGGCCCCTCAGAGGCTGGAGACAGCAGGAAACCACTCCCATCTCCAGGGAGCCCTCCACTGGCTTTTGCTTCCTGAATAGACCTTGACTGGTTGGTGAGTGGAACCCATGCCTGTCAATCAAAGAGCCACACCCCTACTTAGCAACCATGATTGACTCAGTGTAGGGCACCTGACTTAATGAAGCGGATCAGGCCCAGTGAGACTGGATTCTGAGTGTTTTGCTTGAATCAAGGGGAAGCTATAGCTGGGCATGGTGGAGCACACCTGTGATCCCAGCACTTGGGAGGCTGAAGCAGGAGCAGCAATGGTTATGAGTTCAAGGTCAGGCTGGGCTACACAGTGAGACCTTTCTCAAGCCCCCATCCAAAATCTCCCCAAAATCAAAGGAGCAGGGGGAAACTGCCTCCCTCTTGTGTCTTGAGCACCTAGGTGTTGGGACAAGAGGGACCAGGAGCAGTTGCTGAGGGGTGGCTGCCAAGCAACAGCATCCACTCAACCTGTCTGAGCCAGGCCACCACGTGCTTGGGGCTCACTTTGAGGGCAGATTCCTTGGCACTGCTTTAAAAGAACTTGAGCGTGAGAGCTGGAGCCCTGGCTAGGGTGAGGGACTGGGGAAAATGTGGGCTTCGGGTGGGACCTGATTCTCGGTTCTGTGGCTGAGGGGCTGCCAACTGCTTATTGATGAAATGTGGTTTTGGACCTTCTTAGACAGGGTTGAAATGAGGACCCAATGGCTCCTGAGGGTCTGGAGGTGGGTGCACAGCAGTCTGAGCAGAGACTTTGGAGAGTGGCCAGGACAAGGGCCTCTCCTGGCTCCCAGGCTGGCCAGCTGAGATTTCTAAGGACTGGTTCAATATTCTTCTCCTGCTTAGTCTCAAGGGAGCAACAAAGCCACATGCCAAGGGCCTTGGTGACAGTGACTGGTGCACCCAAGGTCTCTGTAAACAACAGCAGTTATTATTACGATTACTATTGTTAGTTTTACTAAGAACTTGTTGTTCTGCAGATTGCTTCCTTTATTCCACTCCTGAGTCTTAGGTGTCTTTGGGCCCCCAGCTGCCCTTCCACAAGCACTGTTCACAGGTTCCAGAAGTTGAGGCAGCCCTCATTCTCCTCGGTTCACTTTCAATTGCCTTTTAATGGGAGAGAGATAAAGTGAAATTACAGCCTTGGGTAGCGGCTCGCCGGGGAGGCCAGGAACAGCCCGGCCCTTTGTGTCATATACTATAGCTGCATTTACAGTCCCAAGAGCACAGGGACAGATCACAAATCAGATCATTTACTGCTGCTGCTAGCTCAGCGAGGAGAAAACTCCCGAGGGGAGAGAGGCGGGGGCGCTGGCTGTGAGTATAACACTTTGGTCCCAGGGCTCCTGAGGATCTGACCTGGCTCTGCGGTGACATCGGCTCGTGAGAGGAGTAAATGATGACCTGCGTGAGTGTTCTCTCGCTCTCTCCACTGCATCTCTATACGCCCTGCTCATCAATGAACCTGTGGGCGAGGCGGGGAGGCTTTCTAACCAACACTCTTCAAAAATTAAATGCACCTTGGAAAACAAACAAAAAATAATTGAAAGTGTACAAAACCCACCAGGTCTTGTGTGCTCTCTGTGACCTTCAGGACTCCCCAAGTTTGCTTTTAAAGGAGGGAATTTTAGGAGAAGCAAAACTGTTCTCCTCTAGACCGCAGGGGGTCAAAGTCAGGAGGCGTCTAGTTTTGCTTCTCAGCTAGGATCTGAGTGCTCAGTCATAGGTAACTGACACAGCCTGGTAGACAGGTCTGTTCTGCCCATCACAGTCCCCAGGAGCCCCGTGTGGGGCTTGGTACCACACACAGTCTGCGCTCAGAATCTGTTGGCTAGATAATATTTGTGTGCCATCATTGAGCAAGCGATGTGTTTGGAATTCAGAAAACTGTGTAGGTCCTGTTCCCTACCCTTCATGCTACGCTTGTCTCCTACATGATAGCGGCACACATGGAAACCCTATCGAGAGGTACATTGTTGCTTTCCAACCCCACAGGTATTTTAAACAAATCTCAGGAGTAGAAGAGTTTATTGCATTTACTCAAAGAGATGCCAGTTCTGTTGCTTTTTCTTCATGCCCAGTTCTTCATGCTTCCTGTTTAAAGAACTTCCTTTAGCACCTCTATAATAATGGATTGCTGTTATGTCTCTATTCTCTCCCCCCCCATCTATATAATAGCCTGTTGCTTCTAGGGCATTTGAGTAAAACAATATGAGATTAAATCAAGCCCAGGAGAAAATAATGCAACCAAGCCACCTGATAAACATGAACTTTTGAGGCCATTGCCTGCATTATACCCCTGGCCATCGTACAGTAAACTTTTAGGAATAGGGAAGTGGAAGGAGTATGCTCTAACATGATGGTAAAATCTGCTATAGTAAATACATAAGTTAATTGCAGTCATTTATCATCATTACCAAATATTACACACTATATACAATTATACGTGCTGCACTTCTGTAGGCCTGGTGGGGCACTAGATGTGTTTATACCAGCATCACCACAAATATGTGAGGAGTGGGCCGTGACACAACGTCACAGTGACCACAGTGTCAGCAGACAATAGGAACTTGTCCGCTCTGTTACAGTCTCAGGGGATCATTGTTGTATGGGTGGCACACTATTGACTGAAATGTTGTTGCACTGCCTGTGACCACATGTGCCACGGAAGAGCAGACAGGTGCTTGGCTGTCTCTCTCTCTCACCGTGGATCTCTCCACGTTGGAGACACTGCTTCACATTATTCTTTAGGATGCTTTATGGGACGCGGCTACATAGGCATGCACTGACTTATGTTCTCTCTTTGCCCAGAAACCTCAGATCCTCAGAATCTTGCCCTCCACTTTCCCTTTGACAAGGGGAGCAGCCCCACTCTGTATATCCTGGGCTCTTTGAAAACAATGGTCAAATTGTGACTGAGCTGCAGAGAGGCCACAGCCCCAAGGACTCCCAGGAGAGGACCTGCCACCTTCTCTTCATTCATCAGTCCCTGTCTGCCTCTGCTTAGGGCTGAGGCGAGGGATTCATTAAAGTGCATATTAAGGGCTCCAAGATTTGTGCGTGACATAAACCACAGGGCAGGTATTGATTGGTTTGCTCCAAGCGTGTGGCCTGCCAGCCTTTTTTCTGTTTGAGGAAGGGCTCCCTGTGGAGAATTCCCATTCACTCATTCCCAAAGGACGTCCAGGGCCTGGTGGGCTTCTCCTTCCTGCTCAGGAGCACTCAGCACGGAGCCAGTTCAGAGGCCCGGTGTTCTTCCTCCTCTCCATGTCCATCCAGCCCAGGCTGCTGCCCTTTCCAACAGGCAGCACAGACCTCAAAGCCTGGGTTCTTCCACAGCCCATAGTGTCCCGGCAGAATTCAGTAACATTCATTGATTTTCTCAGTATTCATTTTTTAACCACTGCTATTTGTGGCTTCTGGTTTCATTTTCCAGTATAAGTTTGAATAGTGAAATAATGTGAAGACAAATATGAATGATCAGTAGGGTGCAGGTAGCACATGATTATGATGTGATCCACACAGGGACTTGCCAGGAAATTTACCTTTGGACGACATTGAACTGAAGTGTGACCGAGGCACTGCAGGGCCTCTCCTGAGGGCAGATGTTGGGGGGACGGGAAGACTGCACGTGGGCAGGAGGGCTGTCCAGAGTGAGGTGGGCAACTGTACTGCTGATATGTGCTTCACGAGGCCTGGCCTTCTCCCAGGCTCCAAGCTGTCTGCTGAGGCAGAGGAGGCCAGGGTGGGCAGTGGAGAGGGATGGTGGAGGAAGCAGCCAGCCCTGTTGCATGGGAAGAGAGTGGCCTCTCCCCCAGGGGGACCAAGCCTTTTGTGGCAGCCCTGTTACTTGTTCCCCCTGTTCTGGAAGGTGAACCTCAGTTTTGTCCTGTGGGAGCATCCACGTGGTGTACACAAGACCCCACACAGGCCACTCCACAAGTTCTAAACTTTCGATCCTACTGGCTGGGTCAAGGTTGGGCTTGTTATCCAAGACAGTCAGTCAGGGTGAAACTGGAAGTGCTGTGCATTGTGCCACTGGTGAGGAGCCAGCCCTGGGCTCTCATTCAGTAGAGGGGTCCTGAGATGGAAGCCAACCAGGGAGGCAGAGCTGAGGGAAGGGAGGACACCACATCCTGGGGACCTTGTTGGAGTGTCCAGGGCCCGTTGGGAATGGGCTTTTCCTCTGTGTGAGACCATGAGTCCCTCTTTCTTATTTTATTTTCTGAAACCCATTTGCATCAAGTCTTGTTATGAGCAATTTGGAGAGTCCTTTGTTGTTGTTGTTGTTAGGTGCCGCCGAGTCGGTATCCGACTCATAGCGACCCTCATAGGGTTTTCAATGGCTGAGTGCTTCGGGATTGCCTTGGGAGTGGATTGCCAGGTCCTTCTCCCATTTTTGCGGTGCTGGGAATTGAACTCAGGACCTCAGAGACTGCAGCGCAGCGCTCTACCCACTGAGCCAAATCCCAGCCCTCGGAGAGTCCTAATATCCCTATTTACCTACTTGCCAAAACTCCTGTGCTTCGGATTGCTGGAATCATAGCTCAGCCAGCAGAGAAACAGACTCTCGAGTTGGAGCCTCAGCTCAGACCTTAGGTCAGCAGGACTCTGAGCAAGGCATTGCTCCAGCTGATGGTTCAACCGACAGTGGGGTGAGAGGATCCAGGTGAAGGCCTCCGTAAACGTCTGGCATGGATGCTCTGCATTGGTGTGCACTGCTGTTAACGGTGCTGACTGCCCATGCAGAATCTAAATGAGACAGGAAAATTCACCATCTCCACCACTCCCCGACGCTGGACACAAGGCATGTGGGCATGGTCCGGGGAGCAGGCGTGAAAGCTGGGCTCCACAGCTCGAGGCCAAGCTTAGATGGGTCTGAGGCTGCAGTGATATCAGAGGGGACAGAGGCCCTGACTGGTCCCTGCTGAGAGGCACCAAGGCTGTGGCAGCAGTGGAGCAGCAAGGCTGGGTCTCTTTCCAAATGGCAAGCTATGTTTGAATGGGGTTCAGCCTTCAGCCATTCCTGCCTCACTCAGAGGCTGGCCATGAGTTAAAGAGACACACAGCTAGACAAAGCCAGAACGATCACAGGAACTCAAAGTGCCCTGGATACACCTCGCCTTCCCCACGCTGCCGGGTGAGTCGGCAGATCAAACTCGGAGAAAGAATTCACCCTGCAACAGTTGGACTTGCTTGAGTGTCCCCTGGTCTGGCAGCTTCACTGTAAAACGTCTGCTTAATATTCCATTTGTAGGGTGCATGGCTCCTGGTTCGTACTCACCAGGCTTCCTGTCAGGAGCAACTTGAGGTGAATAACAAAGGAAGTCAGCAAGAGCCACTAATCAAATGTCCTATGCTGTCACCTGCCAGAAGCCACTCAGCAGTGGGCGTCCCCATGTTGTTCCCCTTGTAGAGCTTTCTGTGAGTCACTGAACTGCCCGCAAACTGTCTGATCTCTGCTCCAGAGAGCCCGGGGCTCTGCTCCCTTGTCAGCGCTGTGCTGCTTTTCAGCCTCTGCCCAAGGCCTTGGGGCCCGGGAAGCCAAGGGGCAGCTGTCTGTGAAAACCAGGCTGACATATCTGATTACATGGACTGTTGGCTTCAGCTGAAAATCACAATAAAAATTATTTACCTGTCACCGCCGTCACAAACAAGTGGTGGACACCCCTTCAGCTCACCTTGGAGAAGGACAAAGGGAAGAGTGGACTGTGACACACCTAATGGATCACTCTGCGTTCCGTGGTGCTTGTCACCGAGCTCAGGAGCCCCATCTACTTGCTGCTGCCTTCATAAATGAGGGGCAGCCAGGAAGACCATGTTGGTGCTGCCGTTCATTAAGGCAGCTGGGCCCCTGGGGAGAGGAGAGCCAGACGTTATTGGCTGCTTCCATCTCTCAAGGGTGGTAGTTGGGGCCATCATGGGTGGTCCAGCGACCCACGTAAAATGACGGGGAGGCCCCCTTCCGTGTGCTCTAGGCCTGTGATGACTTTTTGCAAGCCATCCCTATTGGTGCTGATGTCCTGAGCTTTCCTTTCACTGTCCAGCCAAGGCTGAGCGGGCTCAGGATGGTGGCTTCTGCAGGCACCTGTGCCAAGAAGTTAATAACACTGGCAGTGGTGTTGCGTCCAGTTCTAAGTGAGAAGTTATATTTTAGAGCAGTCTTAGGTACACAGAAAAATGGAACAGAAAGTGCAGAGATTTCCTGGCTGCCATGGCCCTGTCCATGCGTGGCCTCCCTGGTACCACTGTACCATTAGAGCGGTGCGTTTGTTAGAATAAGTGAACCTGTGCAACACAAAGTCCATCCTTGCCAGCGGGGCTCTTGGTGGGTAGTTCTATAGGTTTGAACAAAAGCACAAGGACCTGAGTCCTCCGTTAAGGTATCAGGCACAGCAGTTTCACAGCCCTAAAAATCCCTCCCTCCCTCCAACCCCTGCCAACCTCTGATCCAATCACTGTCTCGGTGGCTTTGTCTTTTCCAGAGCATCACAAAATTGGAGTCATGCAGTAGTGAGTTTTTTCTTACTGGCCTCTTCCATTAGTCACGTGCACTTGCTTTCTCCATGTCTGCTCTGGGCCTGACAGCCCATCGCTGTGCTTCATCTATGCTGGTGAAAGGAACGTGGGGATGATTTTCCGTTTATGTTGTTGTTGTTAGGTGCCATCAAGTTGAGTCCGACTCATGTGCAACAGAATGAAACAGTGCCCGATACCGTGTCATGTCTGGCACTATGTCAGTGCTTCTCTGCTATTCACAGGGTTTTCTTTTTTCTTTTTCCCTTTTATTGATGAATGTTGGTGGGTACAAAGTAATAACGCCTTTTCTATTTCCATTGTGCAATATAACATCGCTTTTGATTACACTTTCATCAACTTACATAGTTCATGGAATCCTGTGATTAATATGTAGTAAAACTCAGGTGCATTATGGATTATATTCCCCTAGTTTTCCCTGTATTCATAAAGTTGTATCACATAATTTGAAACTAATCTCTCCCCTTTATCCCTCTACATTGTCTCCCCTCCCTTCTCACCTTCCACAGCCTTCACTCCCTCTTGCTAGTCCCTCTCCCTTCTTTCTAGTCTGCTTACATTTTCCATTCTTGGATAAGACTGATTGTTCATTTTTTATATATCTATGCATGTATAGGGTTTTTTCTTTCTTTAAGATTTACTTAATAATAACAAATACTGGGAAGGATACAGAGAAAAAAGAACATTTTTGCACTGCTGATGGGGCTGTAAATTAGTTCAACCACTTTGGAAATCAATATGGAGATACTTTAGAAAACTAAAAATAGAACTGCCCTATGACCCAGCTATACCCCTCCTGGGAGTATACCCAAAGGGAGATAAGTCATCATATGACAGAGACACTTGCATCCCACATTTAATGTAGCACTCTTCACAATTGCAAGGATATGGAACCAACCAAGATATCCATCAATAGAGGAATGAATTAAAAAAACTGGTACATATACACAATGGAATATTATTCAGCAGTAAAGAATGAAATAATGTCATTTGCAGCAAAATGGATGGAACTGGAGAATATCATCTTAAGCAAATGAACCCAGGCCCCCAAAGAGAAATATCATAGTGTTTTCAATGGCTGATTGTCTCAGGATTGCTTTGAGAGAGGCTATAAGTTTCAATATTCTTTGGAATTTATAACATTTAATATATAATTAATTAATTAATTATTGGCTAGAAAGATGTTAATCTGGCTCAAAAGCAAATGTTTATAAAAAGATTATTCTTCCTTTCGCCCCTGTCCCCTACCACCCAGCTTCTCCCCACTTTATGCCACTACTCTAGGGTCTGTGAGTCTTTCCAAAGTCTTTATGCTGGGGCAACCAGTATGAACACACATTCTTTTGAACACAGTCTTCTGCACAAATAGCAGCTGACTTTATGGGGATGTTCTGTATCTTTTTTCCATAACAACATACCCTGGTGATCATTCTCTATCTGTATATTTCCTTGTTCTTTTTTCCTGCTGTACAGAATTCTATTTCATGGATGTGTCATGGTTCACTGGACCATTCCCTCTTGATGAACATTTAAGTTGCTTCTGATCTTTGATATTATCAGCACAATTGGGACAAGCTGGTCCTTATATCTGTCCACACACATCTGAGCACACCTAGGAAATGGCATTGCTGGATCAAAGACAATATTAACTTGTAATTTTGATGGACATTGCAAAATTGCCCTCCCAAAGGGACTGATAGTCTTTTCCCCCTTAAAATCATAAATTGATTGTAGCTTATATTTTATAATCAAGTGTTGACTATCTCCTGTAATGCATTGAACACTACTGAAGCTAAAAACCAGAATGGTTGTATGGTATGCTTTGGCACCATCATAAAGCCAAACAATCCTAGTGGAACTGTGGTAAATCAAGACTATCTTATGCTTGTACATCCTGGTCACAACCTCTGCCCAGCTCATTAGGGTAGCCCCTAGCCACATGTGGCTTTGTGCACCTGAAATATGACTTGTTCAAACATGTAAAATGCACATTGGTTTTATTATAAAGCTTAAAAAGAGAATATAAAATAATTCATTAGTATTTTATATTGATTACATGTTGAAAAGAGAATATTTTGTATATATTGGGTTATATAAAATACATTGTTGTTGTTGTTGTTGTTAGGTGCCGTCGAGTCGGTATCTGACTCACAGTGACCCTCATAGGGTTTTCAATGGCTGACTGTTTCGGGATTGCCTTGGGAGTGGATTGCCAGGTCCTTCTCCCATTTTTGCAGTGCTGGGAATTGAACCAGGGTCCTCAGAGACTGCAGCGCAGCGCTCTACCAACTGAGCTAAATCCCAGCCCCATAAAATACATTCTTAAAGCTAATCTTACCTGTTTCTTTTTATCTTTTAAAATATTGTTACTAGAAAGCTTGAAATTACACACATAACTTACTTTATATTTCTTCTGGACAGGGAGATCTACACTAGGGACCAGCAAACTTTTTCTGTGCAGGATCAGAGAGCAAATATTTCTGGTTTCATGGCCAGATGATTTCTGCCACAACTACTCAGCTCTGCCATTGTGGCATGAGTGAGTGGTATGGCTGTGTGTCAATAAAACTTTATTTGCACTATCAGGTGGTGGCTCAGATTTGCCTGAGGGCTCTGCAGCCAGCCACCTCCCAGCCTCACTATATGCTTCTGGTCACCTGTAATATAAATATCAGTATGAGCCTCCAGTGGGAAAAAGGCTTTGGTCTGGAGGTCAGGGCTTCCCTGATAGAGAATCCCCTTACAAACAGCATACGTGCCAGAAGGAAGGAGAGTTAAAATTACTCCCCACTTCTACATTCATCCGGGGAGAATAATAAAACTGTGTGAGACATGCCCCACCCTCAGCAATCCAAAAGGACATTCTGCTCCCTTATCAAGACTGGTAGCTGCCTGGATTTCTATTGCCTTTTGAAATGCCCACCTCTGAGCCCAGTCCTTTGAAGACACTGGGAGTCCACTGACCTCTTTTGGGCACAAGCCCCAGGTGTAAAATGTTTCTTTCCTCCCCAGGGCCCAACGTCACTATAAAAGCCAATGTGACCTCTGCTCTGGGTAGCAGTAGTCCTAACTTGCCACCTTCATGTCTCAAAAGTGCACTCTCTTTTTAATGTGCATCTTTAATAGCTTAGTCTATACTCTGTACAATGACTTCTGTGTTTTGTACACATTCTTCTATGCAGAGAAACACAAACAAACCAAGGAATCTGCTGCTGAGAGGGCAAGGTAACTGTTGGTGCTTCCAGACCTGCCCTTCCTTTTCCAGACCTTCTTCCTGCGGCTCTTTCTGTCAAGATGCCCGTGCTTCAGTCTGGAAGCGTGTACTTATCCCTTTCCTTTACCTGACAAGCTTCAAATAGCTTCACTTCTCTGTTTCACCCTGAAATCCTTTTCAGCAACCAAGATAAGGCCCTCTGCCATCTCCCCTGAGTGGAGGTCCCAAGAAAGGAAATTCTGCAAGGCAGGCAGCAACGTTGGGGTGCAGCACCTCTAAACCTGCTGGCACCTAAAGTTACAAGAATGTTAGATCAGATACAGAGAGTGGTAATCAATGACAGTTAAGGGGCCTAAAGACAGCGCAAGGTCATTTTGGCTCTCATTCTACAACATTCCAAATCTTTACCTTCTGGAAGTTCTGGGCAGTCAATCAGTCTGCAGAATTTTCAACACAGATGCAGCTTCTTCAGAGAGCTTTAGCTCATGGGACCCCCTATGCATCATCTCTGAATTTGCCTCGGGGCCTCCTCTAGCACCTGCCACGGACAAAGCCCATCTCTAATCAAGAAGACACCTCCTCTGAGCTTCTTCAGAGGGCCCTGAGCAGGGCTCTCTGGTCAGAGCTCATCACCTACTTCCCAGTGGGATGGTGCCCCAGCTCCCACCTCCGCTTTGGAGATGCACAGGCAGAAAGATGTGTGGCTCATTCAGGATCCCCTTGCAGGGGTTGGCAGTGCTAGGGAAGACACTGAGGCTGAGTGGCTGAGAAGCCCCTGTTCTTACTTCATTTGTAGACTGTAGGGAGAAATTGGGAGGAAAGTGAAAAAAACCCCCAAACTGGGAAAATGGCTTTTGAGATCTGGTTTGTAAATTAGAAATCTAGGGAAAGTGAAAGTAACTTGATTGGACGTTTGTACAAAACCCTTCACAAATCCCCCTAACCTGATTGGACAATTAGACTCAAAGCTGATTAGCTCAGGCCATTCCGTGGGCGAGCTATATAAGGAGCTGCACTGCAGCAGCTTGCTCTCTCTTGCTCGGACCATCGGTAAGGAAACTCTCTCTTCCAGACCACTGACGAGGAAACAACTCTCTCTCTCGCCAGGACCATCGGTAAGGAAACAGCTCTTTCTCTCTCTCTCTCTCTCTCTCTCTCTCTCTCTCCCTCTCTCCTCCAGACCCTCGGTAAGGAAGCAAGATCTCTCTCTCTCTCTCCCCCCCCCCATTGCCATGGAAAGAACTCTCTCTTGCCCAGACCAATGACCACCAACGAGGCAAGAACTCTTTCCTTGTGACCACCAAGACCACCAAACCAGAAGCATCTGCCCTTGAGGCAGTATAAGAGCTGCTAGCACTTAAAGCTGTATACTTTGGGTTTTCTTTCTGCCCTGATAAAGACAGAGAAATAAAGAGCTATGTTTTTCCCCACAAGGCAAAAGCGCCCGAGGCTTTTCCTTTCTCCCTTCTCTGCTGGTGCTCCTGAGGGCCACAGGAGTCCGTACCCCCTACCTGAGGGTCCCTAGTGAATTGTGTTTAGTATCTGTGTGTGGCAGTGCCACCAATCTGAACATCTGGGCTGGACCAGGAGGTGTGCCTGTCCCATAGTAGATATGAAGGTACGCAGGTTCCCTCTTGCAAGGTTCAATACCAACATTGGCAACCAATCCTGGAGAAGTACTGGGTCTGAGTCTTCCCTTGGAAAGTCTTATGTCTGATGGTGGTGCCCAGCCCCCTCACTGTTCAGGAGCCATCTGGTTCTTGCTGGCTATGTCTGTATTTGACTCTGGAGTGATCTCCTCCCTGCCCGACACCAGTGCCCCACAAAACCACTGCTAATTCCTGGAGTTTACTTTCAAAGGAACTTCATTTGGATTTACAAGAAGGCAACAAAAGCCTTTTGATCTCAAGAAGGCATGTACTGCTTCATTCCATGGTTTATGGATCAATTTTAGACTAATTATTTTTGACAACCTGCAAACGTTTGTAAACGTCTTCAGGAAGGGAAGCCACGACGACGTCTCCTCTGACAAACAGAGGGGCTTTGCTTTATGCAGTGAGGCTGCAATTTGTCCCCTGGGAGAATTCTGAAGCCTTGATCTTCTAAGGGGCTCTGATTTCTGCAGAGATACAGAATTAATCACATTGTCCTCCCAGCCTCTGTGAGTTAAATTTAACTAAGCAGGGAAAAGCCACAGCGGTCAGCATTGTTCCCTGTGGGTTACCTCTTTGGTCAGGTGGGCCTGGTCATCAGGGCGGCCCTTCTCCAGCTCTTAGGAGCCTTTGCCTCATTTCAATGTCTCTCCCATAACTGTCTGGTTGGGGATCAACAACCTACCCATTAAAAAGAACTTGAGTTAGTTAGTTAGTTAGTTAGTTAGTTTGTTTGTTTGTTTATTTATTTATTTATTTATTTATTTATTTATTTTTGCAGTACTGTGGGCTGAACCCAGGGCTGCCTGCATGCTTTGCAAGCACTCTACCATTAAGCCACACCCTCGACCCCTTTTTATTTTTTTATATTGAGAGAAAGTCTCTCTAAGTTTTACAGGTTGCCTGTGGTCTTGAACTTGGGATCTTCCTGCCTCTGCCTCCTGAGTAGCTGGGAATACAGGTGCACCACTGTGCTGGGCAGAATTTGGGTTCTTAATCAACTTTGCCACTAAGGAAAATTACCCCAAATTACAGCCATTTGCAATGTACCTGAGCAATCCAGGCACTGAAGAAGCCCTCAGCTCCAAGAAATTACAAATTCAAAACTGCAGAATTCCAGGGAGGCCATGTGAGGCCCCAGGGATCCCTACCACAGAAAAATAAATGCAGGGTCCCTCTGAAGTTGACTCACATTTTAATACCCTTTTGATTATTTATCACTGTTAATTCAAGTACGTGCACAGAAGGTAGAAATATTGTAAAGTCAACCAGACCTTAATCCCTAGCTAATCCCTGGTCAACTAACTATATCCTTTCTTCATTAAAAAAAGAAAAAGGAAAACAGCATTTTGAACCTTTTGTTGAAAACAAATTGCTGACCTGAAGAAAAGATTGCTCCTTCCTTGGAGACAATGTCTTGGTTCCCACAACCTATCCAAAAGAAAGGGATCACTCTCTGCTGTTCGCATGTTTTTCCAGGGCACCCACAAAGTTCTCATGATTTTCCACCTAAACCTATTTTTTGATTTTTGGATGGAAAATTCCTTCCCTACTTTTTGACCATAAGAAGAAATTCTTAACACTTGCCATCCAGAATGGGATACAAAAGAGGTCACAGAAAGCAGGCGATTTGCCAAGCTGGTTCCTCTCTTAAAAGGGAATGTATACACACTTCAGACTTTTACTTTTTAAAAAATGCAACCAGTAGAAGTGGATACAAAGGGGTTTTTGAACATCACCTACTCAGGGGGCGCCCACTGTGCGGGCATGACAAGGGTCTCTAGGACATTGACTCGGGAAGAGTAGCCTACCCTGCCTGGCTCAAGCAGTCGCTTATTCTGAGGAACCCTGTGGGATCTAAGGAAACAAAACCTCCAGCCTCCACTGGGACAAGAAGGAATCACAAGTCCCACGGGCACTTGGCCAGCCCTACTACCTGGATACCTGGGGCCCTTCATTTTGGGCCAGCACCCCCCTGAGAGAAGCGGTGTACAGCACCTGAAGCTCCACCCCAACCTGCCCCAAGCAATGCTGGGGCTCAGGAGAACACCTGCCAATCTCTCCCAGAGTCGTTCACACCCCATGTCCTCTGAGCCTCACTTTGCACATCCCATGGTCCATCCTTGAGTCATTATGGTCTCTCTAAACCTGTGACCATGAACATCAGTGGTATGTGGGATGGTCAGTACACATTCTGGAACGTTCTGGAGCTGCAATTGGACAGTGGGCAGTTTGCAGGAGTGGCAGTGGGGATGTTGGGGTGTTTTATTCAACACTATCATCACTAGTGGTCAACTACCTCGAGACAAATTATGTACTTGGGAATTTAAAATGCATTTTTCTTTTTCTCGATGTAAAAGCAATACAGCCTCATTAGATTTCTGCAGCATTTGAATTTTTATGTATTCTGTAAAAGTGGAAGTCCCTCCATTTAATCCCCTAAATCTTCCAGCAAGCATTTTCCTCTATGGATACATGCCAATATCTTACTGTTAACTTATTTTACAGAATGAGATCAAACTAACACATTCTTGTACAGCTTATTTTTTATTTTATTTTTTTTACTTAACACATCATGGGCATTTTCCTACAGAAGTGTGTATCAACCTCATTGTCTCTTAACTTTTCTTAGTTGTTTTATACAATGACAACACCATTGTTTATTAAGTCGTATGTCGATGGAGATATAGTTGTTTACAAACTTTCACTATCATAAACTGCTGCAAAAACCATTGAAAAAAGATCCTTCATAACTGAGTGAGGGTTTTTATTGCTTAAATTCTTTCCTGGAAATAGATTAATGGGGAAACTGGCATGAGTATTTTAAATATTAATTGACATTACCAAATTGTCAGCCACATAATGTTGTACAAAATGTATACTTTCAATGATCTATGAGAACTGTTACCAGATAGAGTATGTGATAGGTAAGAAGCTAAAAACCCATAAACTCAATAGACCTTTATTGGGAGAAGCTGCCAAGGCTGACTCTAGCAAAGAAGAGAGCAGCCCCTGGGCAAGGAAGGGGCGAGGCTTTTAGCTCAGTTGGTAGAGTGCTGCGCTGCAGTCTCTGAGGACCCGGGTTCAATTCCCAGCACCGCAAAAATGGGAGAAGGGCCTGGCAATCCACTCCCAAGGCAATCCCAAAACAGTCAGCCATTGAAAACCCTATGAGGGTCGCTATGAGTCAGATACTGACTTGACGGCACCTAACAACAACAACAAGGTGGGAGGGGAAAGGGGTGATTGACGTGTTACATTGGGACAGGCAGGAAGCAAGGAGGGTTCTGATAGGCTGGAAGAGGGAAGAGGAAGTAGTCATTAGTTGCTGGGTGTGGAGATTTCAAGTCAAGTTTTGGTGGGCATTTTGAGGACTGGGGAACAGTGGGTAGAAGAAGGCACCACCTTATAGGGAGGAGCCATTTTATAACAGGTCCTGCCTAACAGAAACAAAAGTGAGGGGGCGCAGGACATTGCACTAGCGGCCCTTTCATGCATCTGGTCAAAGCCAGGAGAATGAAGACCTGGGTCACCAAGGTAACCAGGACGTGGGTACCCACCCTCCGTGAGTGCAAAGCCTGCTGTGAGCTGCATGCACAGAGCTGGGCTCTGGGAGGCACCAGAGACTCCAGCCTTGTGCATGTCTAGGGTTCTGTGGGAGGGAGGGGGTGGCTCTATGGGAGTCTCCTGGTAGTTCTCTCAGAGGGAAGGAGAAGCCCCATGTCACCTACCAGGTTGTTTAGATAGAAATGATGGAAAAATCTAACTCCAATCAGTTTAAACAAAGAAAAATGTACTGGCTCACAGGATGAGGAAATGCTATCTAAAAGTTTTAAAGATGTCACCAGAGCCAGGTCTCTTTGGCTCCCTGCTCAGCTCTGCTATCTGTGGTGTTTATGCCTTACTTTCAGGAAGCTTCTCCTCCTATGGTCACAGGAAGGCTGCCTGCAGCAACTGGAAACATGGTTTAAGGTCCATATGAGTAGAACAGAGCTTCCTAGCATTCCTGGCACAAGCCCTAAGAATCTCTCTGGTTGGATGCCTTCGGGTCACATGCTCACCCCTGAACCAATCAGTGTGGGTGATGCAAGATGATGTAGGGATTGGTGCAATGGTTTGGTGTTGCCATCTTTCAAATTCTTAGTAATTTTTAAATGAGGGGCCTCATGTGTTCATTTTGCATCAGGACTCTCAAATCACATAACCAGTCAGTTGATGAAAACTGGGGCTGTTTTTAAGAAAAGGGGGAAGACAGGTGATTCAGCAAGACCTCCATGTCCACTGTGATGGTCTGTGCTGACCAGCATAACTCAGACTGCTTCTTATGCTTTGTTTCTTGCCCTCCTTCCCCCTTGGCTCTCCATGGAGATTGTGAGGTAGGGCTAGGTGGTCTCCAAGGGCATCTTAGCTCTGCTGTTCTTGATTTATGAGGTCTGCCTTGCTCATGCTAAGCAAATTAATCTGTGCCATGCACCAAGTTTGCAGACATGGTGATGTTCTTAATTATAAGTTGCCTCGATGGTATTGGTATTAAAAGGTGACCGTGAATTAAAAGAAAATAGTTCAGTTACAAAAAGGAGAAAACTGCAGAGATGGGCCGAGCTTTATTTGTCTCTTAGCAACCGCCAGTGTTATGGAACATTTCCAATAAGAAAATCCCAAGGTTTAGGGTAATGCTTTTTGAAAAATTGGTAAATTGGTAACAGCTTGCTGTAGTAGTAGATTGGCATATTTTCGTAGTCTGCTTTCTTTTTACAAGTTACTCAATTATCTTCCTCTAATTGAGGAGCAAAGCAGGCACTTAAATGGCATTCAAGTCATTCTGATGACTTTTCTTTTCATCTTTGTAAATGGTCCCATCCATATGTTTCAGATAAGGTTGTATTACATGACCCATGTTCTAAAAAAGCAATTGATATTTAATTTAGCTATCCATCTGTGAGTATGTGAACTTGTGGAAAAGAAGTGAAAGCCCTCCACATGGAGTTCAAGTCCCTGTGCTCAAGCCTCTCCCACCTGCCACTTCCTAACACCCACCCTCAGCCCTGGCCCTTCTCAAAGGGCATCACTGTTACCAGTCTGTGTCCCCTGGAATCTGTCTGTATTTAGACACAGATAAACATACGCAGATGTAGATGCCCACATAAAGTGGGAAGAATTGTGTTGTTTCGACCTGAAAGGCATCGCAAGGAACCTCTCTTTTGCCTTATTTTTGTTCCTCAGTAGGGTTTCATTGTCTGTAGGTTAGATACAGACCTACCCTAGGCTTTGTAACTGCCAGAGTTGGAAATAGTCCACATATGATGTGGCCTTGCTGGGCCTTTAGGCTGATTTATGTTTTTTTGTGATTTCGCAAAAAATGTTATGAAGCACCTCTTTGTAGGGGCCTTCCTTTGAGGGTCTGGGTCTCTAGCACAGGTTGTAGGAAGGGTTAGCAACCATCAGGCACCTGTCTAAGTGGACTCTGAGATGGTGCATTAGGGCTGCTCTCAAGGTCACACTTCTGGGGACCTAGAGGCCCAGGGATTGGGCAAAGTGGGCCTGGGCTATAAGAAGCTACTCCAGTCCTCAGTTTCCCCCAGAGCTGGGGTGTGCTCTGGAGCCACTGTTAAAATGCCTACATGAGTTGGACACTGGGTGTGGGCTGCCTCGGGGAAGGGGCATGACCTTGAGTGTCATCAGCAACCCCAGGATGGGTGTGGCAGGTGTGAGACGGTGGGGCCTGGGCTATGGGCATCAGCTATGAATACCATGGGTAGCCTGAGGCCTTGAGAGGTCAGGCAGGTGCCAGGGCACCATGGTCCCTGGGGGCTGCACACATAGAGTAGTTCCAGCCTGCCCTCAAAGAGCAGGTGGGCTTGAAGCCCAGGTGCAGCCAGAAGACCAATGGCTTGCTTGATTTCAGAGGAAGGAGAAGGTGTTAGACAATCTGAGGGAGGCAGGTTGTGTGGGGGTCATGACATACCTACGTCTTGTAATCATTTCCCGCAACAGCCTCTGTTTGCAGCCAAACTTCTTCTTCCTTCTATACCATCATGGGGAACTTAACTGCATTCTTCTTCCTTTTCAGTGTGAATGATCTTTAAGACAATTGCGCAGGGAAAGACACCTCCTTAAATGCCTTTGACCAGGGACTTTCAGAGCCCAGTGAAAACCTCTAGATGCAAATTGCTACCCATTAACACATGCTGTGCTCTGCTTGGGGCAGCCAGATCGGTAGGAAAAACTGGCATAAATTGAGATTTGATAACTTATTTTTACACAATAAATTTTATTAAACATAAATGGGAATCATTAGCTGAAACACTTAATTAAAACTATGACCAAATTAGATGAATGCCAAGGGACATTCTCTGAATTTATCGCCCAATGATCTATAGGCTTGCTCAGTAATGCACTCCCAGAACCTCCCTAATGAAGCTATTAAGTTCATAAATATCACATGTGCCAAATGGCAAAATTTAGTGATGATCTAACCCAATTTACTTGCTAAGTAAATAAACCCTGTTGAAATAAGCACTAACTTATGCTGACGACAATTGTAGGCTGAAATCCCTTACCTGCCTAGAAACAGACCTTTTAAAAGAGTAATTCATTGCACCAGAGCCTGGGTGGAGAGGAGCTCTGTACTTTTTTTGCTCTCTTTCTTGAACTTTCCGTCTCGCAGATGCAGAGCCTGGCCCTGGGCCACTGTCCCTTGGGGCTCGAACTTGCAGGGGTTTGGAGAAGCTGCTTCTCACGGGGGTTTCCAGTCTGACTTCGGAGCTGGGAGTGCTTGGCTGACTTCACACCTGGCATTGCTGTGGTTTTCAAGGCTCAGAAGGTTGTGGGTATTGCCTCGGATGCACCTTATCACTCCATTCGCTGCCACTCTTAGGACCCATGCAGCTGAGCTGTCACACTTCATTGCTAACAGGTGGATCTCATGCCCCATCTTTAGAAGCTGGGCTGAGATTGAAAGGCAGTGACCCTGAGACGGTGGCCACCAAGTGGTTGCTACAGGAGCTGGCTGTCCTTCCCCTGGCAGACTTGGTCGGCCTCACCTACTACTCCTACCCCTTCTTACCGCTTGGCTACATCGGTGCACTGCCTTCCTTCCTTGCCTGGAGGGCCCCACTTTGCTGGCCACACAGCGTGCCCTCCACCAATGCCAGGCTGTCAGCTCACCTTCTCTCACTGTGGTGTCCACTATTCCTGTCACGCCCCTCTTCTGGCTTCTGCTCCTCTCATAACACCGCTGAGCATGTTATAGATTTCTTTACTGTGTGTTCCCCCAGGGATGCAGCGTCAGCGGACCCAGGGAGTGTGTCAGCCCTTTTGCATTCACTGGGAATCCCTAGCACCTAATGCAGTGCCTGACATGTGGGGGATGCTCACTAAATCATCATTTCGCTAAATGAGTGAGTGAGTAAATGACTACTAAGCAGTAGCCACTCAGAGCCACTCTTCATTCTAGGACAAGAACCAAACCTACCTTTAAAGTGGCTACCATCCTGGGGGTTGGAAAGGCGGTAAGAGGGAGGGTGGCGGGAAGCAGGTGAGTCTGGGATGGGACCAGCGGTGCGGGAGTTGAAGTAGCATAGGGAAATGTACCCGAAGGTGGGGATCTGGGGAGGTGCCAGCAGCCAGAGACTCTGTGCCCTAGGTGGTGGAAGGCCAAGAGGCTGGGGCGGAGGGAGAGGAGCCTGGGAGTTCTGAGAAGCCACAGGTTTGACATGACATAATCCCCCCCTTACGACAGAGAGGCCTGGGGCTCTGGGATGCTCAGGGGCACCCAAGGCTGCCGGATTTCCAAGTGCAGCTCCAGCCACTCAGACGGTGGCCCCAAGATGCAGACAGGTTTTGGGAGGCTTTCAGGTGACCTATGGACATGGCCCCAAGAAACATGGACCATGTGGCCAATGAGCCCCTGCATTTCCAAACCTCCATCCGTTCTAACTCCGGAAAGAGAGAGGAGCCTCCTAGAGGGTAGAGATGCCTCCCCCACTGGGCTCCTCTCTCCAGGAGATGAGATGGCTGAGTGCATGGCCACATTGCCCTTGGGGCACAGCAGCACTGGCCTTCCTGCAGCCAGTGTTTTGTGACAATGCAGGCTGGAAGTCTCCTATCCTCTACTGGGTTTAGCAGGCCCCACCCCCAACTTTGGCCCTCTTGGAACCTCAGAATATGCCCCTATCAGAAAACAGTCTTTGCAGATAGAAGTATTTAAAAGGTGGCATTGGTTTAGGGCTGACCCTAGTCCAATGACTAGCATCCTTAGAAGAGGGAAATCCGAACCCTCCCTCTGAAGCATGGAGAAAGGCGCCACTCAGGCAGCAAGGGTGGTGATGCAGCTGCCAGGCAAGGATTGCTGGGGATGGCCAGGAGCCACCAGGAGCTGAGAGAGGCAGGCAGACGCCTTTCCATCACCTTCCAAGGGAACGTGGTCCTGCTGGTACCTTGATTTCTACTTCTGGACTCCGGAGTAATTCCTGTTGATTTAAGCCATCCAGTCTATGGTAATTTGCTATGGCAACTTTGGGAAACTCATAAAACTACTTTGTGAAAATTGAACAGAGATAATTGAGAAAATTGCCCCAATATGGGAAATTGATCAGCATTTTGGAATTTACAAAAATTCCTTTGCATATTTGTTTACTTGGTTGCATCTTCTGAAACTATCTGTTAAAAATATAAGATTCTGACTCAAACCATGGAATAGTAAGCATTTGTCTTTTAAAAAGGTAAATGACCCACCTTTGCACAAAAATAGAATTTTGTTGATGTGTATTTTACTTGAAATAAATGTGATGGAATGAAGTGATGGGACAGGCGGCCTGGCTTGGAATAACGATCCTTCTGGACATACCCTTGCCTCGTTCTCCTTTATGGCCTCAGAGGCGTAAAAACGTATTTTCAGAAAACCAACGCTTCGCTATGAAGGCTGATTTATCATTCAGATCCACCATTAATTTCCCAATGACGTTCTCCAAGAACATAAAAAAAAAAGACTTAGAGCTCTTTATGAACATTATATTCCAGAGAAAATGGTCTTGGAACATGGTTTGCACTGACCTCTTTTAACCTTTGGTTCCTTATGTTATTATTATTAAGTAGTAATATCACTTCCTGCCAACATAATTCTTCCCTCTTTGCACTTCAGCAACCCCGGGGTGCTTTTTGGTGTGGAGGACAAACTGACACTTAGTCGTTGCAGGGCGCTCCTGGCTGGTCGCCGTACAGCTGTTTAGATGGAACTCTTACATCATCTTTTATGACTACATCAACTTATTTGCAATTAAGTTTAGATTGTCTAATAAAATTTGGTGACATTTTAGCTTACAGTTTATGTCCCTATAAAAGGCTCCAAATGTTATTGCCATAAGAATCCATGACACAGCCCCACATAAAGCTTTTATTTTTGGCTGGACAGCTGATGGCACGTTCAGAAATGGGAGAGCAGAGAAAGGGAGGAAGCAGGACCAGGTCTGGGGCCATCTCCTGAGGCTTTATTTTCTTGCTTAAGTTCTGCTTCTAGAACTCAAAAACACTCAGCACTTTCTGATAATGAGTACTCGGAGCTGCGTGGAGACACTGCTGTGGGCTGTGGTGTGAGGCACGGAGGTAGAAGTTGAAGAAACTACCCGCGTTGTGGGTGACACAGGGTGCTCTATGGTCCTTGGAAGATTATCTCTGAACTCAGCTCAGATTACTCTGTGGATGCTACAGAGACATCGACTCAGATTCTCAGTGAGGGGCAAGCTGGTGGTGACTGGAGACTTATTTGGCTGTCACACCTGGGCAGGGTGCCACTGTCATCAAGTGGATAGAGACCAGGGATGCTGCTGTCATCCCTCTAATGCACAGCACAGACCCGCAGGAAAGAGCGATGCAGTCTGAAGCATCACTAGTTGCCAAGGGTGAGAAATTCTGCTTGAGCTGAAACCTGACAAAACAAGGCTTGAGCACTCCAAAGAGGCAGCCTGAGGCCCTTGTCTTTCTCCTGGGGGTATGACCTGCCCAGGCCTTGACAAGGGCAGGCCTGCCCTAAATGACAACCTGGCTGGGCTGGGAGGAGCAGCCGGCCAGTGTCCAGCCTGATGGCATGCGTGATGATGAGCAGGAACAGGGAAAGTGCCTGGTGGTTTTACAAAATAAGAGATACAGGAATAGAATTGGCAATCCGATTTGTGGAAAGGAGAACATGAGCCTTGAGGATCTACTTCGGTTTTCTATTGACAGAGATGCAGCTAGGGAGCTTTTGTTTTCAAATGGAAAGCACATCTTTTTAGGAAACAATTCCTGGTGCCTTTGGAAGTGGCCCTCCAGAAGCCCTCAGGATTTGTGGCCCCAAGCTATGCTAACAGGTGCTCTGAATGAGCCACATGGAGAGGGTGGCACATTCCATGACTCTTTCCTCTGAAAATCTCGCAGCTTCCAGAAATGAGAGCGGCTCGTGAAGAAGATGTCTCCTCTATGCCTGGTCATTTTCATGTTGCCCCTTCTGTGGGCCTCAGGGTTGTAAAGCATGGGGGTTACCCTAGAGGTCCTCAGCTGCGCTGAGAGACCCCTTTCTTCAGAGCCCTCCTCTTTGCAGCTCACAGCCTGGGCATTAATCTCCCCGTGAATTCTGAGCTCCCCAATGCCTAAGGAGAGAGGCTGCGCCCTTCCCTCACAGCGTCCTTCCAGCCAGGATTTAAGAGACCCCAGAGGACGGCACATTTATGCTGAGTCTGCAGTTTTCTAAACATGGGGAAGATGAATGTCCCTCAGGGAAGGAACACGGGTCAGCCAGGAGCTGGAGACTGAGTATTTGAGCTGACACATGTGAGAAATACTGAGTGGCCGTGTAGTTTGCCAGGGATCTGGGCTTCCTCAGACCACGACTAGGAGTAGCCTGGGGTCCATGAGGATGTGGTGCTATTAGAGCTAAGGAAGAAGGCAGCTTGCTCTGAGCTCTGGTCTTTGCACAGAGTGATGGGTTTTGAGGGGATTTGAAAACTCCCTTTGCCGAGGGAAGGGAGTGGCTGAGCTTTGTCCCTTCCTTCTGCTCCTCTCTGCTTTATGATTCATAGGTAAATAGCTGGGGCTGGGGTTTAGCTCAGTTGGTAGAGCACTGCTCTCTGCTCTCAGAGGCTCTGGGTTCGATCCCCAGCACTGTATAAAATGGGAGAACAAAAAAAATGAGAGAAGGACCTGGCAGCCCACTCCTGAAACAATCTTGAAACAGTCAGCCACTGAAAACTCTATGAATAGCTGAGAGGCACTGACATAGTGTCAAGCATGGCACAGTGGCGGGGAGGCTTTCATTCTGTTGTACATATAGCCACTAGGAGTTGGACCTGACTTGACGGGACCTAACAACAACAAGAAGTTGAACAGCCATTGCTTAGAATTGAGTGTCCGTGTCTGTCACTAGTTCCCTGAAGGGAATGGGCTGGTTGTCAGTTTTCACATCTTTAAGGAAGATGGGGACAGTCATTCATGCCTTCCAGGGGGACTGGAAGAGATGTGTGGCATTTATCCAGAGCTCTTGTTGAGGAAAAGTCCCTGTGATGGGCCATTTAAGCACCCATGGAGGCTGGAGGACAGGTGATGGATGGCCCCTGGCTAGCCAGTGGAGGCCTTGACCTCCACCTGCCTCCCTGCTGACCTTTCTTGGCCCTGAATCATTTATGGTTCTTTGGTATCAAGCAACAGAAACAAAACCAGGCCTGTCTATTTTAAGCAACAAAGGGATGTACCTGAAGTCTGCTGGGCGTCTGGTCCATGGAATGAACAGAAATGCTGAAGAATCAGGCACCAGAGCAGGGAAGAAGCCAGATCAACCTTCTTCAAAGAGCTGAGTCCATCGGGGAGCTTGTCAGGTATTAGCCTGGACTCAAGATGGTGTCATTTGGTTTTAATTTCTTTCTTGACTTGAGTTTTCCAAGCTTTGTTTGCCCCCACGTGTCTGTCAGCTTGACATACTATGAGGGCTTGCGTGTTGCTGTGATGCTGAAAGCTATGCCATTGATAGCTCAGATACCAGCAGGGCTCCCCTTGGTGGACAGGCTTCAGTTGAGCTTCCAGACTAAGAGGGACTAGCGAGAAGGACCCAGCAACCCACTCTAGAAACAATCAGTCATTGATGACCCTATGATTAACAGAGAAGCACTGTCAAATATAGTGCTGGAAAATGAGCCTCCCCCAGGCTGAAAGGCACTCAAGAAATGACTGGAAAAGTAGAGTCGACATTAATGATGGGAGTGGAGAAAAGCCCTTGGGACCTCCTTTTGCTGGTGTGGCATGACTCAAAATGAGAAGGAACACAGTATCTGCAACATAGGCTCAAACATAAAATGATCACATGTATGGCACAGTGTTGGGTATTTTGTTCTGCTGTACACAGGGTGGCAATGAGTCGGATCTGACTCAATGGCACTCAACAACAAAAGCTTTGTTTGGATTACAAGTGTGGTCCTCAGGGGAGGGCAGAGAACTTTGGTTGAGATGGACCAATCATCTGCGCAGAGTTCCCAAATACATTTAGATGCTATCAGGAAAGAGGGAATGATGCTGGGCTCCAGATGCTAAGTGTGCATTGCAGGCTTCATGGGTCCTGAGCTTCCTGCACCCTTCAGGCCCACCGTCATCCCCTCCGTTCGATTTCCTTACCTAAACCACCTTCCTCTGCCAGCCAGATAAAAAATTGTTGTCAGCTCCAAGGCAGCAGCTCCAGCTTGTTTATCTGAAGTTAAGATTTTGCAGACGCAGGAGCTGCCATGGCAAATATCGCTGTCATCAGGCAGGCAGGCGAGTGGCATATGCTACCAAGTTAGGGAGTTCGAGAGTCTTTCTAATGATGCACTCCAAAAACTTGCCCTCAGATCTCAAAAGTTTCCAAGTTAACTAATAACCAGGTTCCCAGAAACACCGTGAACAAACACTGATTCCCAGTGCTTTTTGTAGGCAGAGTTTTGGATGAAAACTGAATAAATTAGCAGCACGTATAATCGCATGCAGATGCCCATCCCCATCCGCCCCCCATTTGTTCCCCTGTGCCACAACTTCTTTGGTATTCTGTGGGGAAATTCCTCACATTTGTTTCAAGAGTATCTTACTCTGTTAGATGATAGGAAGAAATCTAGAAAGAAAATGAATAATACAGGCACATCAGCTAATTAAAAAAAGCCTGCAAAGCGAAGAGAAACAAACAGCCTCCGAGTTTCACGCTTATGAAATATTTATTTGGTGGCAAAGAAGGCACTGAAAGTCGGAAATGAACTTTGCAAAGTAATTACTTTTGATCCCTGCTAAATCCATTCAAAGTCCTTCAGGTAAACATCCTCTCCAAGGGTGGGAGGTGAATTGCAAAGCAACACTGTGCTCTTAAATTAGGAACCAGGAATGAATGTAAGGATGCAGCTTGTCCAGGGCCCTGGGAAGTGTTCCTGCCGTGAAGTGTCCAGGAAGAAGCTCCTTGAAGCAGGGCAGAGGTGTGAAAAAGAGGAAGAGGAAGAAGAGCTAGGATCAGATGGCAGAGGAGAAGAGCCACAGGCAGAAAGGCAGACCGAGGAGCCTTGGCCTTAAAGAGACTTCATAGAAAGCACAGGGATTTCGAAAGAGGCTGTGTGCCACTAATTTTGATAAAGATCTTTGAAATGACACGAAAATGGAAATAGACTGGAAGTAGGCACCTCCTGGGAACACGGCAGTAGTTACGTTACATTTGTTTTTCGTTTTGTTCCAGTGCGCTTGTGAAGATGGCTTTCTCTTCAGTACTTCCAGAGTGGGAGAGTGGAGTTGCAGGGAGAGGGGAGCATTTCTTGGTTTTAAATGTGATCCCCAGGGAGCTTGGCTCTGAGTCCATCGGGCTTCGAAGGAACAGAATGCAGTGAGTGCTGGTCCCAGAGGGGCCTGGCCACGTGTATCCTGCAGCTTTAGACTTTCAGCCTTTCTTGGAGGAGGCCAGAGTCCATTCCCCTGTTTATGAAGTAACGTCACTGACGAAAGAACCCTGTAAAAACCCACCCAGGTTCTGGGCAGCATGTGGCTCACACCCCATAATACTGACCTTCCCTGGCTCCGGTGAGGTCCTCATGGAGATGACCTGGCAGCTGCAGAGGATGTCCCAGCTAGGGATTTCGTTTTCATAATTTTACATTTATTTACTCAATGGACAAATAAAAATTATATATTTTTATTATGTGTCACCTGGTATTTTGAAAAGTGTGTGCTTGCAGAGTGCCTAACCATGGAATTAACACACAAGCTCACAGCTGTTGGCGGTGGGCATGCTGACACTATTCTTAGCAGTTTTCAAGAGCATGCGGTACGCTGCTTGCCTGGTCACCACGCTGCACTCAGGGGGCTTCCCAGGGAGGCCCTGACAACTGCTCCTCTAGGAGGGAGGGTGACCCCTCACCAACTCATCCCGGGGAATGTAAATGTCAAGGCTAACAGAAACATGCTCCCTTCCCTGAGAGCTTTTATAGGAAGAGAATATTCTATAAATTTCCCACATGACAGAGAGAGAAAGAAGCTGGGAGACAGAGAGACGAAAAATCTGAACCTGTCTCTTTCCTTTCAAAAAAAAAAAATCTCTAAACTATTTTCTTATAACTCAAATGTCATTTCTAGAACACTCTTCTTGGAACATTTCTGCTGAAATCCTAGGACAGTACTTGGGGGAAAAAAAGAAAGCAAAAACTGAAAACTCCTTTCTCTTTCCTTATTTGGAGGGAAAAGTAAAGTCCTTCCTACTCTTTTTGAAAGAAAAGCCTGGAACTGGTCTGGTCTAGCTATTCACTCCCCCTGCTGGGTTACAGAGCACGAAGGAAGGTGAACAAATGTGCAGAATAGTAATAAAGGTCAAGTGCCCCCCAAAGGGGGCTGCAGACTAACCTTGGCCTTTGTAATCAGAGAAATCTTGGGTTTTGGAGGCATGCTTGGAGGACGTGGACAGATTTCTGGTGGAATTTCTCTAGGGTTATCCTGTGGGGGAGCCTGCAGCCGTAGCCCTGTGGCATCTGATCCCGTCAGATCTCGGAAGCTAAGCAGGGTCGGGCCTGGTTAGTGCCTGGATGGGAGACTGCCTGGGAACACCAGGTGCTGTAGGCTTGGGAGAAGGACCTGGCAATCCCCTCCCAATCAATTTGCCATTGAAAACCCTATGAATAGCAGAGAAGCACTGACAATAGTGTTTCACCTGTCGTACGTAGGGTTGCTATGAGTTGGATACCAACTCAACGGCACCTAACAACAACAACAACATCCTGTGGGGGAGTCTGCTGCCATTAGAAGTGGAAGAGCCATGGGGGGGGGCATTCGAGAGCGCCGTAGGTGCTCCCCCAAAAGCCTAATGCCAGCTTACCTGACCTGCCTAGGGCCAGGGGTCTGAGCCCAGGGAAGGGCTCTGCATGGATCGTGTACACAGCATCACACGGGAAAAAGACCAAAGAGCAGAGGGGACCCGGCAGCCATCCCCGAGGGCCCCTTCTCTCGGCAATTCCCAGCATAGAACACTGCAAGGCACCTTGCCTGCTCTAGGCTTTATTTCTGGTCCTCTCCAGGGCACCAGGCAGATCTTGTTATCGCTTTTCACAGATGAGGAAACTGAGGCCTACAGCAGAAGCCCTGGGGTGCACTTGGTCTTAAGGCAAGGTGCCCTCTGGGTCCCAATCCTCGGCCCTGGGACCTCAAGCCAATGTCCTCACAGGCACTTGGTTCTGGGGCTCTTTTGGCAAAAACTATTTCCTGCCTGAGATGAAACAGACTCACTCTCTCAGCTCCCTGCTTGGTATGCTTGGCGGAATCCTGGCTTGTTTGTTCCACTACATCCTTCTCTTCCTTAAGGAAGACAGGAAAGGCCCCTTTCCCCCCCAGCAGATGTGACAGTATTGCTAAGTGACAGTGAGGAGTAATTAGCACCCTGAGTCCCACCGCCTGCAACCTGTCGGCATGGTCCCCATGTTCCCTGTCAAGCGGGGCTCCGAGGCACATGGATAATTTATGGTTACATTCGGCATGTGGCTGCCACAGAGAAGGCGCATGGCCCGGAAGAGAGGCAGCTTGCTTTCTGAAAGGGGTCTCACCCTTGGAGCCAGCTGGCTGATGGCCATCCTGGCTGGGCTCTTTGGAACCCTCAGAGACACCCCAACCCCCAACCCCCAGCAGAGCCCTGAGAAGGCTACACTGGTTTGGAGCCCCACGTTTTCCCCTCTGGGGCTCTGTCGTGGCTTTCCAGGCTTTAGTCATTCACCTCATAAGTGTTTGCAGAGCATTGCTGCAGAGACAGACGAGCCAGGGCTCTGTCTCTCTGTCACTAACCAGGACAGATACATTGGTTGATGACTTCCTTTGCCACTCAGAAGATAGGAAGCCACAGAGTCAGTGGTGGCCTAGGATCACAGGGGAGGTGCTGGGTAGCTACAGAGTGAAGCTAGAGGGTTCCCTCTGCCGTTGAGGGCACCGGGCTGGCCAGAGAGGTCCCAGGGGACAGCATAACTAGAGAGACCCCCAGAGAGAGTGGGCTTGGAGCTCACCGGGGGCAGTGAGCTCAGACCTTGCATTTTATGTCCAGAATGGAGCCATTTTCTGATTTCAGTGAGTTGAGTTTTAATACTGGGGGTGGGGGGACACATTCTTGACAAGACAAGGTCTCAGGAGGCAAGTGGCCAAGCTCTCCTTGTGTGTATGTTTGTGACTGTGTGCGCATGAGTGTGTGTGGGGATCTCCCATTCCAGTGGCCACCAAGGGAGACGGGGTCCTGTGAACCCACCGGGGCTGAGACAGAACGGAGACACACAGCCACTCCAAGACACTTTCAGGGAGGTAAGTCAGCTTTATTTCCACAGGACAGTCTTTTAAGCAGTTGCTTGTGTAGAGCATTAGACCATACTATCAGCCAATGGGAAGAAATGTTGTCACTAGAGTTTGGCAGGGGCCACACCAGGAGACACCCAGGGAGTGCCATCTTAGCTTCTAACCCCCGGCCAAGGGAGTTGTCTTCAAGCCCCCAAAGGCTGTTTCTGACCGAGGGGAGCCAGATCTCCTCGCCTGTCCGTTGACGGGACTCGAGGTGAGCCAGATAGGCTCAAACCCAAGATTTCGCAGGATCATGGTCCCGCAAGTCCTGCCCCATAAGTGTGCGCTGGTGTGAGTGCACAGCTGAGTGAGTCAACGCACGGGGATGAGGACGTGTGAACCTGTCTGTCATTGTGTGCATGCTCACTTGAATGTTTGGGCTCCTATGTAGGTGTATGTGAGCACTTGAGTGTACATCAGTATGGGCGTGTGCATGTCTATGCGAGTGTGTACGTGAGTGGTATGTGTGCGTGTGTCCACCTGCATGTGCCACTCAAGCGTGTGAGTGTGTGTTTGTACATGAATGCATGTGAGCATGCGTGTGCATTTGAGCATGTACAGATAAGAGCTTCAGGGTGTGCATGATGTGTGTTGCCTGTGTGTGTGAAGGTGTGTGTACACATGCACATGTACTGTGGGACTGCTAGGATTGTCATGTTTCTGTGGTTGGTCATGCTGCGGGAGGTTAACCGGTAGACCCCAAATCCCTTAGTCTTGGCTGTTCATGTTCCATTGACTGTACAGCTCTGGTCCCCTCTCCTGTCTTCCAGTCTCTGTTCCAGAATCCATAGAACCCTGTAGATTTTCTCCTGGTCCTCTGTCATTTCTTCCTTATTAAGACAGGCAGTTTTTTTTCTCTTGGACTGGGCATTGAACTTGGGGCCACACGAATGCTAGGCAAGGACTCTACCATTGAGCTGCATCCCCAGCCTGAGACATTTGGTGTTGCTCTTGACTTCTCTTAGCCACTGACCATTCTGCCTCATGGTGCTGTTGGTAGAGTGCATGTCTGCTCCTCTGTGGCAGTGTCCTCCAGAGGGGACTATGATCATTATTATGTTGCTATTGCTTTGAATAACAAAGATGCCTCTTAGAACATCTGCTCTCTGCCAGGTCCTCTTAACCTCAGGCCCCGTGGCCTCCTTCTGAAGAAGGCTCCTCCCTGTCTTACGAGTGGTAGGAAGCCTAGGTGCAGCAGGTGATGTAGCTTGCTCAGGGTGATGTCATTATAGTGAGAGGAAGCAGAAACTTGAACCCAGGGATCAGCTCCGTGGCCAATGGCATTTCTGCCTGCTATGCTGTCTTGCTGTGTGAGACCTCCTACCAGGTGCATGGAAGGTATCCCAGTACTTACTGGGTAGACACGAGTCAGAGTCATGGCTCTCTAAAGCTATGTCCTGGCATCTGATCTCGGAAGCCAAGCAGGGTTGGACCTGGTTAGTACTTGGATGGGAAACCACCTGGGAATACCAGGTGCTGTACGCTTGGGAGAAGGCCCTAGCAGCCCACTCCCAAAACAATCAGCCATAGAAAACCCTATGAATAGCAGAGAAGCACTAACAATAATGTCAGGGATGGCATAGTGTCGACAGTATTTCATCTGTGTACTCAGGGTCGATATGAGTCAGACCCAACTTGAGGGCACCAAAAAACAACAACAAAGCTAATGTTCTCCCTTTCCGTGCTCTTGTGGGAAGTGATGTGTTTTCCAACAAAGAAAAACCAGGGCAAAATACGATGACTCTCAACTAAAGTCACCTGGCCTGAAACACACATTGCATGGTTTTCCGGCTAAGCTGGGGCCCAGGCCATCGGCTGCACATCAGCACTGGGCCCACAGTAGGAGCCATGTGCACTTGGCACTCTGCAGCCCAGCTCAGCTCACTCAAGGGGGCTGCTGTTATTGTTTTGCACTTGAGGGAAACTTGGCATTCGGAAGCTCTCCTAGGCCTGCAGTTAGCACCACATGAGTAAAGGTTCATGGTGCCCCTTAGAGGTCTCTCATGCTCTGCTGGTTAATTTAGCAGTGTTGAGCCCATGCTAAGGGGCAACTTCAGAGACACTGGGAACCTCAGTGGTCACACTTCACCTCCCTCCACTGGGGTTCACCTTCCAGCTACCCTCCAAGCTTGCTTTGCAAACAGCCCACTCAGCTGGTCCCCTGCTTCTACCAAAAGCTCTGTTTGAAGGTGGGTCCTTGCTGTGCCATGTGGGCACTGGTGGCTGCAGGTTACGGGCCATAGGGTTTATCTCCTGGATTCTGAACTTCTGGGTACACAGCACAATGTGAGACTCACTTACATGTTGATAGCAACCTAGATAAAAATGATGTTGTAACATATTCCCAATGCATTTCTCTTCCATCTCACCACGTCTAGGCTAATCTGTGATTAAGTTTTGGGGTGTTGTGAGCAATTGTCTCATTTATTTTTCATTTTTGTTTACCTGCGAAGACTATACGGTAAATATTGCTGAAGTAATAATTCATAGCATGGTTGCTTTACCACTGGCAGGGTTTTATCTCCTTATTCTTTCTTAGATAAGCATCAGTAAGGGGAAATGGGCAGTAAAACATTTCTCCTTAAAATCTTGCTTGGTTGCATAAAATGGGTCACATTCTCAATAAGCCACAGCGAAACTTCCTCCACTTAATGTTCTTGCTCATTGGTTGTTATTTGGAAGAATAATGATGAAAATCTGAGAAGCCTTTCAGATGGAACTTAACAACTCTCATGTTTAATATTTATGGTGTAGAAAGGTCTAAAGTGGAAATCCCAAAGTCAGGGACTAGGGGAATGGAGAAACTGATTCTGGACATTGCTCAACCTCATATAAATCAAATAGGATGCTTTCATTACACATGTCATGAGGATGCAGATGGCACCTGGAATAAGAGGAAGGCTTTACCCGGCTCAGTGGCTTGAACAATGCACTTTTGGGTATTCTAAAATTCAGTGCAGGGCTGGGATTTAGCTCAGTGGGTAGAGCGCTGCGCTGCAGTCTCTGAGGCCCCAAGTTCAATTCCCAGCACCACAAAAATGGGAGAAGGGCCTGGCAATCCACTGCCAAGGCAATCTCGAAGTACTCAGCCATTGAAAACCCTATGAGGGTCGCTATGAGTCGGATTACCGACTCGATGGCACCTAACAACAACAACAACAACAACAAAATTCAGTGCCTACAGTAGTTTCCATTTATGTTGCACCTTATTCATTAGTGTACATATTCTAGCTCACTTCATTAAGTCTGAGCTCTTAAGTAATGGGATCACGTCTTGCTTCAGTTCCCTTATAAACCCTCTGACCTTAGCATATGTCACCATCTGGGCCCTTAGTTTCTTCATCTGTCAAATGAGGGTCAGTCACATCATATCCATGGGGTTGGGGGGACAGTCCAAGATCATTTATGGGATGCACCTGCGTCATGCTCTTGCCCAAGCAGGACCAGAATCCAGCTGCTGCTGTCGTTCCTGTCATTGTGCTGATTAGCTGAAAAGACCAGATTTATGTATAGCAAAAATGTGGTGCAAAAAATGCTGTGTGTGATAGGGACCACCAGTGTGAACAGGAATATTTGGAAAGTTACTTCTTGGAGAGGTTGATGTTAGTGGAAGCACTAGAGGAATAGATGCCCTTTAGACAAGCAGAGGAGGTGGAGACTAAAGTCAAGTCAGTCACCAGCATGGCGGGGATGGAACACAGAGTAGCGAGCCGAGCTGTGGGGAGATCTGGGTGTCTTGCTGTCTGCATTTCTGTTGTGTAGGACAGGACAGCTTGTTGGTCTAAAGGTGTGGTTCTATTGTCTTTTGAGGTGCCTGGTCCCCACTTGCCCTGTGTTTCCAACATGTCTTCCTACTCGTTTGTGTTCTGAATACAAGGCTTCAGCTCTAGAGGACAAGACTGTGCACAGTGGCTGGTGAGAACTTACTCAGCCCCTGCGCTTGCAGATGGAGGTGCAGGGCACGGTGGCCTCCTATGGATGGAGAAAGCACATCTCCTATGGCTGCTGACGCAGAAGGAGCTGGTGGAGTGGAGGCAGGGCTGGGGGCAGGGTGCTGTGTGCAGAGCCTGTTTGTTATTCATGGAGGAAAGCAACATTTTGCAGAAATAAGATAAATGTTCCATGCAATTGTAAAGTTTTCTTGTCAAGTTAAAAACACGAACAGTATAGCAGCAGCTCAAGTATTTTCTGCTTCCTTGTGCCACCTCCAGCAAAAAGGAGGAAAAATGTGGGCAGGGGATAAAAAGGAGAGGCAAAGTCATCGCACAGGTGAGGCTAAGTTTGTTGGCTTCACAGTCAACAGATTCTGCTCATGTGCAACATGGGAGCTGCCAGGGAGGCTGTGAGAGGGGAGAGGCTGTTAGTGAGCTTCAGTGGTCGCAGCTCCTAGGAGAGGCTGGCACCATTTGCTTTGGTTATTGCACCAGAGGGTGAGAAAACAGAGACGCAACCCGGTAGCGTCTGGCAGGGCACTTTGCAGACAGCTGCGCTCTGGCTCTGTTCTGACACCACAGAGCTGTGACCTTGTCCTGAAACAGGTGGAGGAGGGGGCTCTTCTCCCAAAGGGCTTTGGAAGGACAGACACAGCTTGCGTGTGGGAAGTGTCACTAGTCAAAGCTCATCAAGAGGCGACCAGCGGAAGAGAATCAGGGCTCATGGTGTTGTCTGCAGAATGCAGAAGGGAGCCCCATGGTCCCTGTTGCCCAGATGTCAGGAAACTATAGAGAGGTGCAGGGACCTGTTGAGGCGCCTCTCCTTGCTCCACCGCCCTCTCCTTCACAGTGTCCTCCAGCGTGAAGTGGGTGCCTGGCTGTGATCTCAGGGGGCTGGGGAGGTGTGGGGGGCCCCTGCTGTTGCTTCTGCCTTCTGCCTCTCACGCAAGCACCTCTGTGGGTGGAATTGAAACCAGAATCCTGCTGGAGAGGGTCTGGCAAGTGTGGCTCTCAGGCTTCCCGCCCCTGACATGGCCAGGCACAGTGGTTAGGGGGTCTGGGAGTGGCTGAGGCTGAGAGGCAGTGCCTGGCCCTGTCCATTCCATGGCTGCCCTGTGTGTGCCCAGGCCCACATGGTATCCACAGCTAATTTCCACACCACCACACCAAAGGAGACATGCTCACCTTTACTCCCAGAGCCCAAGAGAAAAAGTCCCATGGGTCCAGGAGGGGTCTACCTCTGGTGCTGGGCAACCTCCTTTTTCAGAGAAAATACCCTGGGCTGGACTTGGGCCTAATGACTACATTCTGAGTGTCCCCACCACACACTTTGTTTGACACAGTAGGGGATGGAAGAGCAGTGGAAAGAGACCCCGGCTGTATAGGAAACAAGCAGCTACGTGTGGGTCTTGGAGGTCCTACTGCAGGCTGCGCCAGTGAATTCCTCCTCCACTTGAGCCCCGTGTCCTCGTTACTCTCTGTAGTCTTGTGGCTGCTGTTGTCCAGCCAACACTTAACTCCTGAGGGGCTGAGCTGGGTCCGGGTTGCTGGGGTTTTCCACATGGAGGTCCTAAGCAGAGCCCCTTGTAGTCCCTGGCTCCAGCCTCCTCCCTGCTCTGAATGGCAGGCTTTGCCCTCCTACGGGATCAAGCTCGTAACGGTGGCTGGCACAGGCAGCCCCTTCTTTGCTGTTGGAGGCCTGTGAGGTCTTAACTCCTCTGTCACAGCTTCTAGCATGATGCTCCTGGAAACCCAGACTCCCAGAGCTGAAACCCAGAGCTGAAAGTTGCCAAGAGAGGCTGTAACAACTCTGTGCATGGGTTGTCAGCTGTAGTGGAGGGACAAGGCCCTTGTGCTTCTGCTTTTGAGTTCCCAGATGCACACATGCTGGAGAAGGAGAGATAGCACCATATTCTGGCCCTTGGAGAGACACAGGTCTGGATCTTATAGACACAGACCTGAGCCTGGCAAGATGCTATCCCACGCTGGCCCGTGGCAGTCTTCAGAAAGCATCCTTCAGCTTAACTGATACTGGGATGACAGCAATCAAGCCATGGCAGCATTGGTGGAGAGACAGATACACGGGTCCGTGGAAAAGAGCAGAGGATTCAGTAGTTGAAGCCAACCCATAAATATGCCCAACTGATTTTTGACACAGCTGCCTAGGAGGATGGATAGCTTTTCAAGAAATGGTACTGGAGCCATTGGACAGCCACAAGCCACAAACAAACAAACAAACAAAACTCCAAACCTTCACTGCCCTCTTACCTTATCTGAAAGTTTTCTCAGCTGCTTCTCCAGGAGGATGTGATGATGCCCGTACAGTGGGGGCCCAGGGCCATGGCAGTGGCTTCTGTGAGGACTTCGGCAGCTATGCTTGGGTCGTGGCCATTGCTGGGCCTGGAGGCAGGATCAGGGAGCTTGTAGAAGCAAGCCATAGGACAGGAGTGGGTCCCTATCACAGAGTCTGGTCAAGGATATGAGGATCAAGTCCCTGGGGGACCTTGGTCTTTCCTCCTGCCTGTGTAGGGCTCTGACTTCAGTGACTTCTTCCTAGGGCCCCCTCAAAGAGGAAGTTTTAAAGACAATGATGGTACAGAAGCAGCGTTGCCCTGACTGCAGACCAAGTTCAAAACTCTGGCTATTCCATAAAATCCCACACCACAGCCCCTCAGGTGGCCAAGAAACCAGCTATGTCCCTGTGCAGGTTTTGTATACAAGAAAAACAAAATGAATTAATTAAGCCTGCTGAATAAGTAATTCAAAATGGATCAAGGACTAAAGTCATGAAACTGAAACCATAAAACTTCTAGAAAAAAAAAATGGATAAAATCTTTGGGGTCTAGGGCTAGATAAAAAGTTCTTACACTTTGCACCAAAAGCACAATACATAAAAGAAAATAAACAGATACACTGGACCTCATCAAAATAAAACAATTTTGCTCTGTAAAAGCCCATATTAAGAATATGGAAAGACAAGATATAGACTCAGTGAAAATATTTACCAACTGTATATCAAATAAAGGATTAGTACCTAGAATATTTAAACAATTTTCAACACTCACCTGAAAAAAAAACACAATCCAATCAGAAAATAGGCAAAAAATGTAATTTTGTACTGAAGAGAGTATACACATAGTAAATAACCACATAAAAAGATATTTAATACCATGAGCCATAATGAAACTGTAGATTAAAACCGCAGTGAGATGTCACTGTACATCTGCCTGAATGGCAAACATAAAAAATAAAATAGCCAAATGTCAGTGAGGATGCAGAGAAATTGGACTGCTCATGCATGGCGGGTGGGAGTGTGGAATAGTACAGCCATTCTGGAAAGGAGCTTGGCAGTTTCTCATAAAACTGAATATACAAGTAGCCGACAACCCAACAATTGTGCTCCTGGGCATTTATCCCAGAGAAATGAAAACTTATGTTCATAAAAAAACTGTACATGAGTGTTTATAGCAGCTTTATCCATAATAGCCCAAAGTGGTAACAACCCACGTGTCCTCCAGTGGATGAATGTTTAAGCCAACTGTGAGACATCATATCATGGAATACTACTTGGCAATTAAAAGGAAAAAAACACGCATAAACTTGGATCAATCTCAAGGGAATAATGAGTGAAAAAAGCAAATCTCAAAGGGTTACCCCCTTTTGTGCGCATGATTCTGTTTATATGAATTCTTGAAACATCAAAATAATTGATATGGAGAAGAGATGAGTGGCTTCTAGGTGTACAGGAACCATGTGGGTGAAAGATGGGTTTGGCTGTAAAAGAGGAGCATGGAGGGTCCTCACAAGAGAGAGTTGCTCTCCATCTGGACTGTGCCAATGGATATGTAGTGGATCTAAGCACACTACACACATGGGCATGCAGCTGCAGGGGAACTGAAAAGGTCTGACTGGGTAGTTGTATCCAGGTCGCTTTCCTGGCTGGGATATCGCTTCTAATTTTACAAGATTTTACTACTGGAGAAAACGGATGAAGGGTACATGGGATCTCTTTGCTTTATTTCTTCCAGTTGCATGTGAATCTACAATTATCTTAAAACAAAAACATAATTTTAGCAAAGGACGGTAAGGCAGTGGTAAGAATGGCATCCATTAGCATGACCCCTTAATGACCCACCTCTTGGCTGTAAAGGGAGTCCCTTGGGCAGAGCGAATGTCTAGATATATATTTGCCAATAGATGGAGCACTAGGTGCTCAAGGATGGCCCTGCCCACTGTGCTCAATGTCTGCCTGAACAGGGTGCTTGATGTTCCTTACAGATGATTTTCAGTGGTCTTCCCTGTGATTTAAATTTGCTCTTAAGTTTAAATCATTTTGACACACTCTGGAAAAGTATTTGTGAAAAACAATAGGTAAGTGATTACATTGTAAATATGAAGACTTGATTATTGCCTAAAGATGTTTCTATTGTATTGCCTTAACGCACAGTTTATTGTTTGCATTTCTTTCTTAAGTTTCTTTTTAAGTGAAAAGGTTTGTATGAAAATAGCATGGCTATTGGGAATATAAATTTATGTAGCTTTCTTGGGAAGTAGCATGACAACATGAATCAAAGAAAGATCTGAAGACAATGACAAAAAGTCCCTTAGCCCAACTACTATGAATTTATCCTAAGAAAATAATTGGACAAGTGTGCAAAGATGTATGTGAAAGGTTATTAACTAGTATTGTTTATAGTAGTGAAAAATGGAATAAAGCAAAAATATCTGAGACAAACAAAAATTGGAGCAACCCACTGTGGTACATGAAAGAACTGAGAAAGACATTGCCATTAAAATTACACCACGGCTCTGTATTTACTAAGGGGAGGTCGTTCTAGATAAATGAGGTGGCATTATTAGGTTGTGCCATATATGGAATGAGTCTGTGCTTACCTGTAAAATGCAGAGGCTCTGTGTGTGCCTCTCTATGAGGACCGAAATAAGTTTTTATCAGAAAGGGAAAAGACCCAAGGTGAAGCAGGCTTATGTATAGATTTCAGCTAATTATGTATTTTAAAAAATGTATCCCTTTGGGTATTTGTAATTAGTTTCCATAATAATTAGATATGCTATTGTTATTGTGAGGTGCTGTTGAGTTGGGTCTGACTCATAGCGACCCTATGTACAACAGAACAAAATACTCCCCCATTCTGTGTCAGGTTCATGATCTTTTTTTATGTTTAAGTCCGTTGTTGCAGACACTGTGTCAACCCATCTAGTTGAGGGTCTTCCTTTTTTTTGTTGACCTGCCACCCTCCCAAACATGATGTCCTTCTCCAGGGATTGGTTCCTCCTGACTACATGTCCAAAGTAATAACATGCAGTCTAGCCATCCTTGCTTCCAAGGAGCACTCTGGTTGCCCTTCTTCTAGGACAGATCTGTTGGTTCTTTTGGTGGTCCCTGCTATGTTCAACTGGCCTGCAGCCATAGCCCTGCGGCATCCGATCCCGTCAGATCTTGGAAGCTAAGCAGGGTCGGGCCTGGATAGTACCTGGATGGGAGACCGCCTGGGAACACCAGAAGCTGTAGGCTTGGGAGAAGGACCTGGCAACCCCCTCCCAAAAATCAATCTGCCATTGAAAACTCTATGCACAGCAAGAGAAGCACTGACAATGGTGTTTCCCCAGTTGTACAGAGGGTCGCTATGAGTCGGATACTGACTCGACGGCACCTAACAACAACAACAAGCTATGTTCAATATTCATTTCCAGCACCATAATTCAAAAGCATTAATTCTTTTCAATTATATATGAACAATAAAATCAAACCAGTTATTGTTATGGGAAAATTTAATTTTGTTATGATCTTCTATGTTTTCCCACTTTAGTAAGTTTATTACTAAAAATAGACAAATCTGAATAAAAGCAGCAGTATTTATTCTACATATGATTAAGACAGACCCCCTAATTCTGAGTGCAAAAAGAGGGGTGCTGCCATCATCCAGCCAAGCCTGTGGCTGCTCCAGGCATGCATGATGGTGGGGATACCAGGGAAAGAGGCGGTTGGTGCTCCATCCTGAGGGATGCATATTTAGTTAGACCCAGAGGAAGGCATTTCTGTGAGCCATTGGTGGCAAGGAATATTCCCACTTCCTTTATCCCTCTGTCCCCTGAACCTGGCTCAGTGCCTGGCACATTAAAATATTTGATGAGTATGATGGTTTTTTGCACCCAATAGCAACAACAAATGATGGTTAATCTTGATTGTCAACCTGATTGGACTGAGAATCCCAGACACATGTGGTGATCAGATCCACAGTGTGGATGGCACTAGGGGAAAGTGGTGAGATGTAGGAGGTGGGTCCCAGTGGGGAACGTGGGTCCTAGGGGCATGTCTTTAGGGGATATAGCTTGCCCTGGCCCTTTCCTGTGTTCCCTTTTCTCTGCTTCTTGTCCATGATGAGGTGAAGAAGCTCCTCAGCCGCATATTCTCACCCAGTGCATGGGGCCAAGCAACCACGGACTGCACTCTCTGAGACTGAGCCAAAATAAACCTCCCTTCCCTAAGCTGTTGTTACGGGTATTTTGGTGACCGTGACAAGTAACAAACATATCCAGTGAATGAAATGCACTGTGTTCATTAGCTTGGGGAGGATTCTGGCCACCTGCGCTGGGTTTCTCGTGGAGAATAAGAGGCGAGCAGCAGAGGGGATGCGTGAAGAAGGGATCAGCATCATGGGGCAGAGTGACATCCTGCCTCCACAGGAAAAGACACTTTAGAGAGATGTTCAGACAGATCTGCCATGCAAAGTCACCGCCAGGCATGGGATGACCCTGAAGGCTGTGTTCTAGGGGGTGAAGAACGAATGCAAGAGTGGTGAGGCAGAAATACTTCAGGGCCAGAATGAGAGAGGCTGGCCTGGTGGATGCAGGGCATGGGGGCTGGGGGGGGCGCTGGCTTGGTCAGTGGGACTCTGACAGCTATGGCAAAGACGGGTATGAGTCCAGTGTGACGGGCAGCTCTTAGGCAGTTTCAAAGCAAACCTTGTTTTTAGAATAGTTTTAGGTTTACAGAAAGGCTGCAGATGCACTCACCAAGTGCCTTGGGCCTCTTCCACTTCCCCACAGTTACCGCCTTTCCCTTCTATGTGTGTTGGCTGCGGTTAAGGAATCAGCACAGTGTATTGCTGCCAGACTCCACGCATCATTGTGACTTCACTGGTTTTCACTAATGTCTTTTTACACACACACACACACACACACACACACACACACACACACACACACGTTAGGATCTCCTCCAGGGTCCCCATGGCGTTTCATTGTCACATCTCCACAGGCTCCTCTGGGATGGGACAGTATCTCCGATGACCTTTACTATGCAGACACTTGGTCTGGAATTGGCTTCTGTGTCTCTCCTGTCTAGCCTGGGCTGCTGGTCTGGGGAGAGGGCACAGGGCACAGAGCCCTTCTGTTCCTGACAGGGTGTGTGCCATCCACACGGTGCTGCCCTGGTCGTGAGAACTCCGCGGCCCGAGTGAATCATAGGGGTTTCACATGGGAGGTGGCCGGCTAGCATGGCCATCTAGAAGGCTGTGCAGGGCACCTCAGGAAATTCCGCATGCTGGCCTCAGAATCCCACCTTCAGAGGTAACTTTATGAAGAGCAGTGAAAGCCAATACCAAAACCTAAAAGTGAGTGCCCTGTGCTGGAAGGGACAACTGAGGTCACAGCGGAGGGCGAGACCTTGAAGTAGGGCTTCCTGGGTGGCCGAGGGTGAAGCAAATGACACCAAGTGGGTAAGCGGGCAAGTGAGGGCCTCGGGGGAGGCTCCTCTGCTCATCTAGGTGGGTAAAGAGGGAGGGGCGTGGAGGGAGGGGCCGGCCAAGGTCGAGGTCTGAGTGCCTACTGAGGGCCGGCTCACCCATGGCGCTGAGCAGAACAAGAAGTCAGCTCTGCCCTGCCTGGAGATGGCATTGAGGTTCCCAGAGCACGGGCAGGCCACTGTATTCCTGGGCCTCCAGCCTTGCCTTTCCTCCCATCCTGGTCACAGGGGGCAGTGTAGGCAGGAGGCTCAGGACTGCGCAGATGCAGAGGACAGGGACAGCCAGCTTGTTTGGAGTTTGGTCCCTGGTGAGCTGTCCTCTCCTTGAATTGAACTTGAGCAACTGTCTCCAGGACCCACGTTTCTCATTTGCTTGAGGGATTTTGCACAGCGGTGGCAGGCAGAGCAGGATAATGGCCACAAATGATTGCCCAAGAGGAAAACCTGTTTAATATTTAATATGCAATAAGAACGGCCTGCTTGGAGCCTGCTCCTTATGGGCCACTCGGGGTTTATTGGCAGGAGGTTCCAGTTCAGTAATGAGATCGCTGAGGCCCTGGCCTCCGTGGAAGGCTCCTTCACCCCAGCAAGGCTCCCCTTCAGTCTTCTCCAGCTCTTCCTGGCCAAAATTCAGCTCTCCCCGAGTTCTTCCCTTCTCCCCACCCTAATTTCATGCCTCTTAGCGAAGGGGCCCTGGCCTTGCTGAGTTGGTTGCCTTCTTCTCTGCTCTCAAGCCCACGGCCTAGCACTTGATAGCTATGGCCCCACTCTCAGTCCTGCCATGCAGGGAGCACGGCGCTGCTCTTCTCTGCTGATGCTTACATTCTCACCAGCAGAAGCAGAAGTAATTGAGTTGCTAGGGAACGGCAGAATGTTCTGGCCGCACCCAAATCTCAGTCAGAATCTTTGGATGTGTTTGTGTTCTACCTTCATCAGGAGCCCAGCAGCAAACTCTGAGCTCTTAGAGGGCCTTGACTTTTGACCCCCAGGAGGACTGGCTTTATGCATCAACTGGACTGTGCCGAGGGCCCACAATAAATGTTGGTTTTGGTGGGCTCGTGGGGTGTTTCCCACTGAGACCAGCCTTATGAATCGAGTCACACAGTCAGGCAAGTGGCCCTGTGTGGTGTGGGCAACACCCTCTATTCTGGGAGAGTCTGAACAGAGCCCAAGGCAGGGCAGGGAGGAAATAACCCTTCCTTCAGTCCTCCCTGGATGAACTGGGACATCCCATCTCATCTTCTGTGGTAGAGGCAGCATCAGTACCATTGTCTCCCCTGGTTATCAGGCCTTTGAACTTGGACTGAATGACATGACCAGCTTTCCTGGGCTGCTGGTTTGCAGATGATAGATCGTGGGACTTCTCAGTCTCCAAAACTGCAATCGCTAATTTCCTATAACCTCCCCACCTCCCTGTCTCTCTCCTTGGTTCCATTTCTATGGGGAACCCTGACAAATGAGACCTTAGCTGTGCCTTGTGCATGGAGAATGCTCGGTCTACAATGCAGAGTGGATGAGGGTATGGATGGGCTCTTAACCTTTCCCAGCCATCGCACGTGTCTCCTGGGGTAACAGTCAACATGTGCAGATACCAAGGTGGCTACTTAGTCTCCATGAACCACTTCAGTGGAAACTTCTGGCCTAGCACATGGAGGGGCACCTCCCTGGGAATCCCTGTTTGTGTCTAAATGTAGCAGACAGTACTGGCTTTCAGCCACAATGGGAAAAGCAGTACCAAGGACAGCGTCCTTGCGCTGATTGTGCACTGGGCAATTCACACACCTCATCTTCAATAGCTTCTCATTTAGTGGATGAATGGTGGCCCACCTTTCAGATAAAGAATGGACTCTCAGAGTCAGTACTGTCAGCAGAACCACATGGCCCAGTGGCAGAGGCCTGAGGGCTTTGTTTTGTTTAGTTTTGTTTGTGCATTGATGGGGGTTGAAACCAGGGCCGTGTGCCTGCTGGGCAAGTGCTTTGCCCCTGAGCTGCACCTCAGTCCTGAGTATTTAATGTTGTTGTTGTGAGGTGCCATCGTGTCAGGTCCAACTCACAGAGACCCTAAGTGTCAAAACACTTCCCGACACTGCCGTGCCTGGCACTATGTCAGTGCCTCTCTGCCATTGATAGGCTGATTGTTTCAGGATTGTTTTGGGAGTGGGTTGCCAGGTCTTTCTCCCATTTTTGTGGTGCTGTGGATGGAACCCAGGGCCTCAGAGTGTGCAGAGCAAGCACTCTACCAACAGAGCTAAACTCCAACTCTAAGCATTTAATGGAAGGCTGTTAGTGCCACCTTGAAGGGATGCTTGGGAGGCAGGTGAGCCTGAGGCTCCTGGGGGAGGGCAGGTACCCCCTCTGGCTATGTGTAAGACTGGCACAGTGAATGCAACTGAACAACTCCTGCCTGCTTCGTGGAGGACATTGAAGAATTAAATAGCTAGGGTGACAGCCAGTGTGATCTCTTAGACTCTGGACTTTTCCAGGGCTTCTTGACCTTTCTTTGTCCTTGTTCAGCTTCAAGTCAACTCAAACAACCCTGACGAGCACCTCCAGTGAGTCATGTCTGGGAAGCCCACGTGGCTGTGTCCTGGAGGAGCTGAGAGCCCAGCAACTGTCACCTGAAATGACAAAGACATGTGCACGTAGTAGACACCTGGCTTTGTCCTTGCTATAATTGCCCACACTATTCCAGCAATTAAGCCCCTCAATACATGTGGACACCTGTGCCCCAATTTTTACATTCTCCACCTAATACAATGTTAATATTTGATAGCAGTCCTAAAAAATTAAACTTAAGTAATTATACAAACCAAATTAAGATAGTGTAATATTACCAATCAGAGGAAGGTGGCTTCATCATCCAGGGCAATGTCGTATGAATCTACAGATTAGGCAGCTGTGTCAGAGGATAACGCCACATCCTTTATTGCTTTGCCTTAAATAATTGAACACTGCATTTTTCTACAAGCAAACAGCTGTCTCTTGTGTTTAATAGCATGCCTTCCAGCCCAGATTAAGCTAACTAAATGAGGGTCCCCCACGTACCTGTAGGCACCTGATACCAGGGTGGGGACATAGGTAATGGTGGAGGCATTGATTCACGGCACAGCCTTTCCAGTGCCCTGGGAGAGGTAAGGCCAGGGTTTTCTGAATTCAGTGTCCATGTCAGAAATTCTAAGGTGACAAGAGGAGATTCTGTTATCCAAAGGAGGAGCCCTGTTACCCCACGGAGCAGCAGCAACTTCATGCCTTGAGGAAGGGGCAGAAAGATGTGTGGTGGAGCAAACTCGGGTGTTTCCTATCTGTGTCAGGCAGAGAAACAAAAGGAGCTAAACACAGAAAATGAGATGACTGCCACCAAGATCCAGGCTTTAGCTTTTCCCATTTAATTGCCCTTGTATTCCACTGTTATTGAAGCTTTAGGCAGAAATTTGGGTATATCACCACCAGGTGGCAGCATCCGTTCTTGCTAAAAAATGTGTTGCTAGGTGCGCTTGAGGGTATCTGACTCACAGCTACCTTATGTACAACAGGTGAAACACTATTGTTAGTGCTTCTCTGCTATTCATAGGGTTTTCAATGACAGATTGATTTTTGGGAGTGGGTTGCCTGGTCCTTCTCCCAAGCCTATAGCACCTGGTGTTCCCAGGCAGTTTCCCATCCAAGTACTAACCATGCCCAGCTCTGCTTAGCTTCTGAGGTCTGACGGGATCGGACACCACAGGGCTATGGCTGCAGGTTTCTAAAAAATAGTTTAAACTTACTATGTGCTGGGCATTCTGGGCAGGGACCAAGGCTGAGCGTCCTTGGCATTTCAGAGCTCAGAGGCTAATGAGGTAGCAGCTGCTTAGATCTTATAACTTGTCCTGAGGAATAGCTAGCTATAAGTGAAACAGTGATAACTAACTGAAAGAAATCTGTTTTTATCTAACTTGAAACTATAATGTTTGTTATTGTTTAGCTAAAACTAATGGAAAATAAATAATAAAATGCTATTAAGCAAGAAATAATATTATGCTTAATTATGAACTTAAGCAGAGGTTTTCAAATATCTTAATGGTGTGGAGTGAAATTGTATAAGGAAACAAAAACCACATATACAAAAAATAAAAAGAGCTTTTCTGTTTGAAATGGGAATGAGGATAGTGGGAGAGGCCCTTCCAGCACAGGGCAGATGTGGAGTGCTGGGCAGCACGTGGCTGGAGAAGCCAGAACCTAACACGGAGCAAGGTTCCACCTGCCACGCAGCCCAAATGCTGTGACCCCTGGCTTGTTGAGAATTAGCCTCAAGTGCATCCTTCTCTGTGGGTTTTGATTGGGGCACTGTTTCTAGCTCATCAAGGACCCCATTCTTTTTTTCCCCAGTATTGAGGGTTGAAGCCAGGGCCTTGTGCATACTCTGCAAGTGCTCTACCACTGGGTTGCACCCCAAGTTCATTATTTATTTATTTAGAGACAGGGTCTTGTTGAGTTACACAGGTTGCCTGTTGGCCTCAAACTTGTGATCCTCCTGCTTCAGCCTCCCAGGTCACTGGTATGACAGGTGTGTGCCACCATGCCCTGCTCCATCCCTTCCTTATATTCGGACCCCCAGGTTTGCTCCCAGCCTGAGGACTTTAACCCAATGGCCAGTGCTGGTGGTCTGGGAGCCACCTTGCCCTGCTGCCTCTGCATTCTGGGCTCTCATAGTGGGGCTTCAAAGTGTGGATGCCCTCCTGCTGTGGTGCTGCTCCCAGGTCTAGTCTCAGCAGACCCCCAAAGCTTCATATCCCTCCAGGATCTATTTCCAGCCACGGTAGAGAAGGAAGGAGAATAGCGTTGGCTTAATGACCAATGCTGTCAGCAGTGAGGAAGCCCTGTCACCCTCCAGCTGAGGAAGGTGACCCTCCACCACTCCTCACTCTTTCTCACTATGCAATGTGTAATCAAGCCTCGGAGCACTTGAAAGGCAGAGAGAACAGCCGACAACACACGTGCACCCTCCTAACGACAGTGCTGTTATTTTGTTCTAATTCCTTCCAGTATTTTTTTCCCAATGTTTAGTCCTTGTTAACTGTTTGCAATTGTACTTGGTAAGATTCTGAGTCATGATTTTTAATTTAGTGTACATTAAGACTTTTGTGTGCAGGTGCCTGATTCTTTTTTCAGGAAAAAATTATGTTAAAAGCGACTAACTCCTGGGCAGTTACATCAATTTACATAGCCACTCTCCGACTTCTATATGGCTTCCATTGGCAGTGAAGCTAGCTGAGAGTGTCACCCCCCCATCTGTTGACAACAGCATCCATGAGGACAGATTTCTACGGATCTGATTGCTGGGCACGGCGGCCCAAACATTTATAATAGCTCTTCATATGTGTTGACGGATGCTTTCCAAAAGCATATTATCCCCATTTGCTAGTTTGCCAGATGCATCCAGAGAGACGTGAGAATGCCAATTTCATCACATTGCTGCCAGCACTAGGTATTTCCACTAAATACATTTTAACGCTAATTTAATAGGCGAAGGAGGCTTCTGCCTGCCTCAGCTCCCTTTCCTGCCTGTGGCCATCAGGAGGAACACGGCACTCTCCTGGATGGGGCAGGAGCGTCCTGTCTCTACAGAGCCCCAGCAGCAGCTGCTGAGGTGCTTCTAGCTCCCAAGTAAAGCCACTCTGCTCCCCTGATGGGATAGACTTCTGGTCCCTTAAACACTCCTATGTCATGTGTGGGCTTTATCAGGATGTATACCTCACACCTGCTCCACCAGGAGGCTGTTGATCCTTGTCTCCATGGCCAGAGTAGAGTCTCAGTGAGGGAGGGGTGAGCCTCATCTTCCCCTAGCCACCTGGTCTACTGAAACCCAGTGTGGGCCATCAAGGCTCAACAGAACTGGAGACCTGAGCAAAAAGGGACCGAACTGAAATTATGAATGAGTGATGATTCTGCCATGAGACTTCAACATTTTAATGCTCATAAATGGGAACCAGGCTGCAGCAATATCACAGTGGCTTCTGGTCCTATCAGATCTTGGAAGCTAAATAAGCAGGGTCGGGAGACTGCCTGGGAACACCAGGTGCTGGAGGCTTGGGAGAAGGACTTGTTGGCCCACTTCCAAAAAACAATCAGCCATTGAAGACCCTATGAATAGCAGAGAAGCACTGACAATACTGTTTCGCCTGTTGTACGTAGGGACGCTGTGAGTTGGACACCTAACAACAACATTAAGTGGGAACTAAGAGCAAAAATATTAGTGACCCCAGCTCTAGTTTTCTTATCTCCTGGAACTATCCATGAAGTGAATCCTGGGGCCCTTCAGGTTCAGCCTCTTGACAACAGAGGCTGTTTTACTTTCGAGAGACAATTTTTCTGGATATAGAAAGAATTTTTTTTTCTCAATGTGAAATGTCTCATTCTTTCTTTTGCATGCGCGGTCTCAGATGAGAAGCCCCTGGGGCTCTTGCCCTCCTTCCTCTGTTCCTCTGTGGGTTGCTGGCTTTCTCTTCCTCTGGCTGTTTCAGGGTTTTGTCTGTCTTGGATGGAACTCAGCTTGGTTTGTTTAAGGACTAATCTGTTCTCTGGGTGTTGGGGTTGGTGTTCACTGTGATTAGAATATGAGCTGTCTCCCACAGGCTTGTGTACTGAATGCTCGGTCCCCAGCTGGTGAGGCTACCTTGGGAGGTTCTAGAAACTTTGGGAGGTAGGGCCTAGCTGGAGGAAGTATGCCACGGGGGGAGGGGGCCTTGGGAGCTGTGTTCTCCCCAGCCCCTCTCTCTGGTCTCTCTCTGCTTCCTGCCCAAGGTGAGGTGAGCAGCCTCCTCCTCCACAGCTCGCACCGCTGTGAGCTTCTGCCTCACTGCAGCCCAGAGTCAATAGAGCCAAGGATCATGGGTCAAAATCCCTGAAACTGGGAGCCAAAGTAAAGCCTTCCCCTTTGAAATCATTTCTGTTGGGTATTTGGTCACAGTGGTGCAAAAGCAATTAATACAGTGTCACATGTCATTCATTTCAGGAGGTTCTCAGCCACTTAACCTGTTCTGCTCTTTTTCTTCTCCTGATTCCGATAACACGTGTGTCTAACTTCTGGTAATTTCCCCAACTCTTGAGTGCTCTGCCCTGTATTTTCTTCTTCCTTTTCTGTCTTTGCATTTAAGCCTCTGGGTTTTCACTGTTGTGGCGTCCAGCTCACCGGTTCTTTATTTGTCCTGTCCCGTCAACTCTCCAGCCCATCGAAGGCATTCTCTTCGCAGGTTTGACTTCTAGTATTTCCTCTCAGTTCTCTCCTGTGCTCCCATTGCTCTGCCTCCCTTACTTATGTGTTCTTGCATGTCACCTGCTTTTCCATGAGGTCATTCAGTGAGTCCCTTGTCTGATAATTCACAGTACTAGGAACTGAGGTCTAAGTGGTGCTGGCTCAGAATTGAGCTGTTCATTCCTATCTGGACCTGGAGGTGCCAGAGGCCTCAGAGTCCTCTGGTGTCCTTGGTTTTCTGCCCTCTTGGATTTGAATTTCTCCAGGGTCTCCTTGGAGAGTCTAAGTCCTGGGGCTCTTTCGCTGGACTCTGCGGTGACTTCTGGGCTTGCTGGGCAGTGGGAAGGTCTGTATAATCTTCAGATGAGCTCCCAGTTTTTGGTGGCCCGTGGGCCTGGCCTGTGACCTGCACGAGAGAGTCCCCATTATCTGGTGGGCCAGGGAGGCCAGGGGGTGAGAGTGAGAGTGTGCCCCTCACCCAGTAGATGAGGCCCTGGCCATGTCTCTCCCTGGAGGACCGGCCTCTGTGTGGAGCAGGTCTGAGCTTGGCGTGTCTTTTGGGCTCACTCTTCCACCCTTCCAGAGCCAAGAAGGGGGCTTTCTAGGATCACCAGGAGGTCCCCCAAGCCTGCAGGGCCCCAGACTTTCTCAGGTGCACAGGCGCAGCTACTAGTGAACTGCCTGCCATTGCTGCTTCTCACAGTTACCTCCCCAGCGCCTCCTGTGCCGGGGAGCAGAGCTCAGTTGTGCCTTTCTGGATTCAACCATCTCTCTAGATCTGGGGTGGGGGTTCACCCTGTGGAGTAAAGGTCAGTTGGCCTCTGTTTGCAGTTCTCCACTTGAGCAGCACCTCGCTCAGCTGAATCAGTGTTCTTCCAACTGGGCGGAGGAGGTGGGTTTGCAGGCAGGAAGGGGCTGGAGAAAGGGAAGAGATGCAGATCAAAAGCAGAAGGGTCGTTTCAAAGTTACCTTCCGTATAGGCTTAGGGCAGATGGTGCAGAGAGACTAGACTGGCCCACTGTTTAGGAAACTGGCCCATGTCTGGGTTTAGGGCAGTGATGGCACCTGTCTAGGCGACTCCATCCTGGGTGGGTTGGCCCATGCACCCGATGCCAGAGCTCAGAGCAGGACCAGCTTCACCTCAGCTCCTATGTATACTGAGCCCACTTCTCCAGCTGGTTCAAGGGAAAGCCAGTGAGTTTTGGGCTTTCCAGCTATTTCTTGATGGGCATACTGGAGGAATGACTGCCAAGCTCCTCACAAGTCTGAACTCGGAACTTGAACTCTGTTTTGTATAAGTCAATGGCAGCTACCTACTTTTGTCACCACGTCTAAGTTTATCCCTCACTGACTCTTTCATGTGGAAATTTCTGTGCTCAGATTTAGCATTTTCCGGTTGAACATGGGACTCATGATTTCCTTCGAGGACACACACTTGCCCTCTTTCTTCAGCACCCTGCAGGAGCTAGTGAAGGGAGACAGAATGAATTCAAAGCAGCCTGTAGTCGGGGGAGAGCTGCTGGTGAAGATGCTAGGAATCTGAGAGAATCGTTTCTCAGTGGTTATTTATTGGGAGTATTGTAATCAAATGAGCCCCCACTATTTTCATAGGTTATAAATGATTTAGGTCTAAGTCCTCAGGTTCCATTTCCCAAGAAATGTACCAGGAAGAACTTACACAACATTCTGTATTAGAACACTTGGACACACACATTTGAAAATTGATGTATCTTTGCAGCATATTGGGATTAAGACACATTATCAAGATAGTAAGAAAGATTTTTCTCTCACTCCTCCTTCCCCTGAGGAGCCCCTTCCCCCAGGATCTATAACAGAGTCTTTGCAGTGAGTAGCTCTGTCCTTGCTAATGCTTGCAAGCTGCAAATCACGTGCAGGTTGTTAAAAGCAGGGCCTGGAGGCCTTTATCAGCCTGTTACGCCGTATACATGTTTTGTTTGGTTGAGAGGAATAAGGCAATTTAAATCGGATGGCTTCTGTTTATACATGAGGTTTAATACAACATCACCAGTGCCTCCTCCATAGTCAGATGCTCCATCAGATCCTGAAGAAACAAGGCGTGCAGGCTTTCCCGACCCTTCTGCCTCTGGGGAGCAAGAGACCCCTCTGATAGGGCTCTGGAAGCACTCCTACCCCTGTGTTGAATGCTTGGTGGGAAGAGCTCTCCAGTGGGGCAGCTAAACAACTTCAGGCAGTCATGAATCAAGGACAGTGGACCACAGAGTGTTAAAGACTCGGGGGTTTTAGGAAGAAAAGAAGGCAATTTCAGGTGTTTGAACTTAATGACACTCAGATGCCTGCGGCAGCAGTTTCTAATGCACAATTGGCCACTGGGGACACCCACAGAGCATCTGGTTAGTACCCTGTGGCTTACAGGAAGGAAGCATTTGTTTTGACTAACTGTGTTGTCTGATGAAACCCTGAACATGTGGCCTTTGAGAAGCCACATGAGGTGCGTCACCTTGGAGCACCCTTGCTCGGGCCACTGTGTGGTTCTCCTGGGAGTACTTGGAGCTGGTCGGGCCCCAGGCTTGCTTTCCAACTCCCCTTCTCGCCACCAGAGCGGCTTGTTTGTGCCAGCCAGGTGACCAAGGTGGTGACTCGGGTAGGGGAGCCATAGGAAGCCACACAAATTTTATCTTTGAGACCTCTGATGACTGGGCAGAGGAAGTGGGTTTGCAGGCAGGAAGGGGCTGGAGAAAGGAAAGAGACGCAGATCAAAAGCAGAAGGGTCGTTTCAAAGTTACCTTCTATCCGTATAGGCTTCGATATCCACACTTTGGTAAAGAATAAATGATTTGAATGATCATTGTGTGGTCCTTTCTTTTATTCAAGTGCTTGGCTGATCTGCCCATTTGGAACCTCAGGTGTAACAAATCCGAAATAGAACACCTCATGCTGCCCTCTGTGGACTTCCCTACCTGTTCACCTATGGATCCTTCATCTGCAGTGGGCTTTCCCCAGACCTTCCAAAGGCAGCCTCCCATCAGTGTCACCTGCTCACAGAGTTTTTTCTTGGCCACCTGCCATGGCATGAGTAGAACCCCTCCTCCAGTTTATATATTGGAACCTGAATCCCTAGGGGGCGGCTGAGGTGAAATGAAGTCATAGGGTGGGTCAACCTCCGGGAGGGGTCCTGTTCATGGACCTCTCTCCACACAGGAGAAAGACCAAGTGAGAACACAGAGTGATGGGTGTCACCTGCCAGGCAAGAGGAGCATCCGAACCTTCAGCTGATCATGCTGGCCTCCTGACCTTGGGCATCCAGCCTGCAAATCCCTGGGAAGAGGAATTTCCATAATGTAGACATGCTGCTGGGTTATGGCAGCCTGAGCTGATTGACAAACCCTCTGATGTGAAGTGGCCCCTGTTCTGTTCTTCATCACCCCCCCATCTTAGAGTGTGCTTAGAGAATATCTAAAAGATTTGTCTCTGGATGACCAGAACAGTGATTCTTCCATCTCCTATGGCCCCTTCTTTGCCCCCTGAACAGCACTGCAGGGCAAAAATAGGTGAGCAATAAATATTTACAAGAAACAATTTGAGGATGTTAATGCAGTATAACTGATTTTAATATTAATACTTTCTGTATTTGCATAAAGTTGGACAATATGCTAAACCCTTTCACCTGCACGATCTTGCTGGGTCTGTTCAGAAATGCTATGAAATGGGAGGCCAGAGGCTGGGGCCTCCAGAGACTTATGTCTCAATTTGGAGCAAAAGCAGAATATTCAGAGCGAAGGGAAACTGACGTCTCAGTTTCCTATGTGAAGAGAACACTTTGAGGATCTGTCCCATAAATAATAGACAAAGAACGGGAGGCGAACAGGTAGAGAGAAGCAGGTAAGGATGAGAAAGGCAAGAAGAAAAGGAAAGCGGAAGAGTAGGAGCATTAATGACAAGGAGGGAAGGTGGCGGTGGAGCAGGGCCTGGGTGGGGGCGGAGGGGAAGGGCAAGTGCCCCCCATGGAACAGAGCAGCCGATGCACCTTGTGTGATTGGATGTTGGGGGCATCAGACTGGAAGGCTCCCTCCAAAGTAGCCTCCCTGGTTGTCAGTCAGCCCTGAGGTGACACTGTGGTCTGGGGATGTGGCCTTCGTCATATCTTCACCTTGGGCTGGACATTTCATAGGCACAGAGGTGATTTTAGAATATCTGACTGGTGCCAGAACCCAAGGGCAATGGACAGCTTGGACCACTTCACGCTTCAGGACGCCCAGGATACTCCAAGTTGGTGGCTCTTTCTCTCCACAGGGAAGATGCTCTCAATCCAGTGGACTCCCGTGTTGGGAGCTGGGACTGTCTCCGTTTGTTCTCCTAGGGCCCCCCCTAGCTGGAAAACCCCATCAGAAACTGTGCCTGTGAGCTTCAGGACACTCCTGTGCCCACGACAGTATGTGGACATTGTCTTTTCCATTCTCATGAAATATGTCTCTCTGATTTGATGGGACAATGGACCCAATCTCATGGAGGCCAGATGGGTTTCCAGAATGTTTTAATATTCAGTAGGTGCACATGTGCCTGCCTACCGCCAAAATCCATGGCTTGTCCTGGTGAGCAGTACCCATTCCTTATTAACCTTCCTTTCCAGAGAAACAATCTCACAAAGCTCAGCAGAGGTTCTCATCTGAGCCTTGACATCAGAGTTCCTGACCTCCAGTGGGAGGATGTCTGGATTTTCAAGCTATGTGAGTACTTCCATCTGTGTGCCCCATTCTCTTTGGTCAAAAAATGAAGATAATTTGATTTCTCTTTCACTTGGCAACTTTGCAAATTCTCCAGAAACTGCCTCTCTGAAAAATCCCCATATTGCCCATGTCCCGCTGGCCATCATTTGCTCTGGAGATGACTCTGCTGGTGGTTATCACGGGAAAACATGGAGGAAAACAACGAATAAGCCTGACCACTTTATTGGCAGGGACTGAGGCATGTTGCAACTCCATTGCGTCAAGCTACTTAAACTTTCTTTTTGCTCTTTAAACTAGAACTTGAATCAAAAGGTGAAGTGAGCTGGAGAAATCCATTAAGGCAGATTAGTGTTGAACTCCAGTCAAGACCATCACCTGTGGTCATTAGATCTGGCTGTGGCTAGAACAAAAAGTAAAATGAAGTCTGGCTACTGCTTCTCACATCCACATTAATCTACATTCCCTGAGAAGATTAAAACAAAAATCCTTTAAGTGGCTTTGGATGGTGGACCTAAGTTGGAAGAGAGAAAGGGTGAACCATCCACAATGATGTCTGGACAAGGCAGGGCGGATAGGCCAAGATGTCATTGTTTTGGGGACTGAAACAGTTTAGCCAAACTGAGCCAGGGAGCCCAGGTTGGAGCCAGTGTGGCTGTGGAGAGCCTTATTCTGACTACAGAGGAGAGAGAAAGCAGTGACTGCTGGACTAATTAATAATGGTAATGGTGAAAGGTCACGAGTGGAGAGTTGAAGAAAGGAAGAAAGTAACATTTAAGCCTCACAATGCTTAATTCAGAGAGCGATGTCCAGCTCTGCAAGCCACGGATTTCACATTAAATGAATTGAAATTGGAATGGGACTCAGTGGGTAGTTGGCTCTGTGTGGGTCTTAGGTTACATAATTAAATCAGCATCAGGTTGTGCCTGAAAGCTGGGGTAACAGAGCAACTGCTAATTGTTGTAGCAGCAAAATTAGCAGATGATCAAAGGAAGTTTCAGAATTTCTTGCACAGAATAGATAGGCATGAAATTCTATCCTTTGGTCCAACAAAATACATACAGAGTATAAAATTAAATCTGGCTAATTAAATTAAGCAGAATTAACCCATGTTTGATTTAGTAGACTGCATTAAAATGTATCAAAACTTGGTCATAAGAGTGTGGATTCGGTAGCTGGAAGGGACCTGGCTGGCTGGTCCAGCCCCTCCTCTATTAAGGGCCTCATTCTTGCCGTTGCTAATGCTCTGCACATATCACTGTTGACCCTGCTTGAAAAATTCCAGAGAGAAAAAAACTCACTATTTCCTCCCTTCCGCTCTGTCATAAAGGTGGGGAATATATTATGTTCAATTAGTGGAAAGAGAATAAATTGTCCTTTTTAGGTGAAACATTTGGAAAAAAATAGTTGTGAAGGGTTGCAGAATGAGTGCATTCTAGTGACGGCAAGTGAGATGAACCTAGAAAAAAGTCGTAATGCAACAAAAAGGAGTGCTGGGTGGCCTGTGCTTAGGGCTGGTGGTTCAGGACAGACGTGAAGGAAGAGAGATCTCATTTTGGAAGGTTGGCTTCCATAGCAAGGACTGACCTCCATCAGAGAGGTCAAGCTCATCGAAGAGGCTGGGAAGGCTAAAGCAAGGTCCCACAGAGGGCTTGGACTATCCAGAGGTTAGTACCATGGCATTGCCACCAAACTCACCTTCTTCCTCACTGCTGTAAACCCTATCTTAAATTTTACACAATCAACACCTAATAGGATGTACATTATTTAAAAAAGTATTTTTTATAATAAGTATTATTTCATAAACAACAGGTACAGATCTTAAGCATCCAGTTCTATGCATTTTGTCATTTACATGCACTTATGTGGTCATCAGCCTGGGATTTGACTCAGTTGGTAGAGTGCTGCTCTGCAGTCTCTGAGGTCCCAAGTTTGATTCCCAGCACCGTAAAAATGGGAGAAAGACGTGGCAATGCACTCCCGAGGCGATCCCAAAACAATCAGCCACTGAAAACCATATGAGTGTTGCTATGAGTTGGATATAACTTGATGGCACCTAACAACAACATGTGATCATCACCCAAAGCATGATGGGGAACCTTCTTGTCACACTCCCTCCCTTAGGTGGGCCTCTTTCCAGTGATGCCCTCTTCCTCAAAGGCAAGCACTTTCTAATTCTGCCGTGATACATTTTGTTCAGCTGCCTTCTTTGATCACGTATAAACAGAACCACACTGAAGGTATTCTTTGTTATGTTAGGTGCCCTCAAGTCAGTATCCGACTCATAGCGACCCTCATAGGGTTTTCAATGGCTGACTGTTTTGGGACTGCCTTGGGAGTGGATTGCCAGGCCCTTCTCCCATTTTTGGGGTGCTGGGAATTGAACTTGGGACCTCAGAGACTGCAGCGCAGTGCTCTACCCACTGAGCTAAATCCCAGCCCGAAGGTATTCTTTAGGTGCTGGGTTTTTGTGTATTTCAGTCATGTTTTATGTTAGCTTCGATTCATGCCTTTTGGTTGCCAAATAGTATTTTATTTAAGAATCCATTTCAATTTATTAATCTGCTCACCTGTGGATGGACAGTGGGGTTACTTCCACTTAGGAGCTTATTAAAATTGGGCTGTTATAAACATTCCTGTACAACTCTTTGCATCGATAGGAATTTTTTACTTTGGGGGGTAAATACCAAGGGGTAGAACTGCTGGGTTATAGAGGAACTATATGCTTAACTCTATACAAAACCATTTAAAAGTTCTCCAAAGAACTATTTTGCACTCCTGCAACAATGTAGGAGGACTTGCTCTGTGTCCTTGTCAGCATAGAGTATTACTGATCCTTTTGACTTGGACTGGACCCTCGTGATGGGTAACCTTGAACTGTTGACTTGACTGGATTAAGAGATACTCGGAGATCAGGAGAGCCCACCTCAGGGGTGTCTGTGACCTGTTTCCAGGGACGATTACATCATCAGGGCTCTGACCTGATGAATGGGTCAACCTCTGGATGGATTCACACTATGATGTCATTACCAGGAGGTGGTCAGCAGTAGGAGGCAGGGCCTGACTGGAGGAAGCCTGTCACGGTGGGTGAGTCTGTGGGGCCCTATCTTGCCTTCTCTCTGCTCAGTGTCCCTTTCTTCTGCTTCCTGGCTGCCACGCTGTGAACTCCTCTGCTCTGCCATGCCCCCCACATGCCAGGGTGGACTGAAACCCCTGGAACCATGAGTCAAAGTCCTTCCTCCTTGAACTTGCTCTCTCTGGTGTTTACTCAGAGCAAGTAGGAATGTCACTAACTCACCAGGGGATGTGGACGGAACCTTGATTCAGTCCGGTTTTCCTAATGATTAGGGTATTAGATGCCTTTTCTTTTGCTTATTAGCCAATTCATATTTACTTTTGTGAAGTGTCTGTTAAAATTTTTCCCTGTTATTCTAATTGGGGTGTTTTTCTTTTTATCATTGATTTGAGTTATTTAAATATTATACATATAAGTTATTTGTTAGGCAAATGTATTATGAATTTTCTTCCCTTTTGTGTATTATGAATATTTTCCCAAATGGTGACATCAAAAGAGCAGTTTTAAAAATTGATTAATCTTATTTAAATTTTATTTTTCTTTATTGATTTTTTACACATTTGATTTTGTCTACAAATCTTGATGTCTTCTTCTAGAAGCTTAATGGTAATAGCTTTTATGTTTAGGTCTATGTATTATCTATTAATGGGCAAAGGTTTGGCTCAGTTGGTAGAGTGCTGCCCTGTGCACTCTGTGGCCCTGGGATTGATCCCCAGCATCACAAAAATGAGAGAAGGACCTGATAGTCCATCCCCAAACAATCAGCCATTGCAAACCCTATGAGTAGAGAAGCACTGGCATAGTGCCTGGCATGGCACAGTACTGGGGAATGTTTCATTCTGTTGTACATAAGGTTAGTAGGAGTTGGACCCAACTCAACAGCACCTAACAACAACAGTTATCTATTATTATTATTACTTTGGTATGGAGCAAGATGGGGTCAAGCATTCATTCTTACCCCCATATTGCTGTCCAAATATTTTACCATTATTTGTAGAAAGTACTTTGCTTTTGCTGTTGAATTGACTTGATGTCTCTCTCAGAATCAGGGTAGGGATTCTTGTTGCTTTTCATCCCCCTCTGTTGAAGGGCTTCTTATTCCATACACCAGTGCCACCCCATCCTTGTTGCTTTAACTTTATGTATGTCTTCAGTCAGAAAGCATAAATCCTCCAATTTTGGTTTTATTTTGAAGATTATTTTAGCTATTTTAGGTCCTTTGCATGTCTGTGTAAATTATAGCTATAGCTTTTCAACTTAAACATTTGGATAGGTTTTTTTTTTTTTTTTAAACTGACATTGTGCTTAATTTGTGAATAAACACGAAAAGAATAGATAATTTAACCTTTGTTTATTTTTGGTACTGGGAAATTGAACCCAGGGCCTTCTGCATACATTGCAAGTGCTCCACCACTGAGCTGCACCCCAGGCCTTTTTTAAAAAACTTTTATCTCAAGACCAGGTTTTGCTAAGTTATGCAGGCTGCCTCTGACCTTGAACTTGCCATCCTCCCACCTCTGCCTCTCAAGTTGCTGGGATTTTAGATATGAGCCACCACTTTGCTTTAGGCTGATAATTTAACGATTATCATGAGCATTTAATTTTTAAAATTAATTTTTATTACTGTAATACAATGTATTACAATTTTTACCTATGAGGTCTTATGGACCATTTGTTAGATTATTCTAGGTAGTTGATGCTTTTGGACACAATTATAAATGTACTATTTTTTAATTGAATTTTCCCTATTTTAATTGCTTACATATGGAAATACAATTTATTTTGTGTTTGACTTTATATTCTGTAAACTTTCTGATTCCACTTATTAGATCAAGTAGTTTTACTTTGTAGATTTCATAAAATTTTTATAATATACTCAATGATGTTGTCTGTTAATAGGGACAGAAATTGTCCTTGTCCTTCTTTAGGAGCTTTTTCTTGTACTGTTACAACATCTAGGACTTTACAGTGTTTTAATGAGACAAAGACATCCTTATGTTCTTGATATGAGAAAGAAAGCATTCTTTCTCTGCTAAGGAATAAGTATTAGTTCTTTATTTTTCTCTATAAAACAATATGAATCTGGTATTATTTTTCCCCTTAAATGTTGTGTAGTATTCACAGTGAGCCATGTGGACTTAAATTTGACTTTGTAGTGCTTTTGGAGATTCGTGGGGAGTGAGGAGAGGCAGATCCAGAGCATGGGTCTGGGAATCTGGCAGCAAAATCCTGGTCCTGGTATCCGGTGCATAAAATAATTTATACCTGATACAAAATGTATAATAGAGAGTATGTTGTTGTTGTTAGATGCTGTGGAGTTGAATCTGACTCCTAGTAACCCTATGTACAATAGAAGGAAATACTCCCTGACTCTGTGCCAGGCACACAATCTTTTTATGTTTAAGTCTATTGTTGCAGACACTGTGTCAATCCATCTAATTGAGTGTCTTCCTTTTTTTCATTGACCTGCCACTCTCCCAAACATGATATCCTTCTCCAGGGATTGGTCCTTTCTGAATACATGTCCAAAATACCTAAGATGCAGTCTAGCCATCCTTGCTTCCAAGGAGCACTCTGGTTGCACTTCTTTTAGGACAGATTTGTTGATTCTTTTTACAATCTATGATATATTCAATATTCATCTCCAGCACCATAATTCAAAAGCATCAATTCTTCTCCTGTCTCCCTTATTCAATGTCTAGATTTCATAAGCATATGATGTGACTGAAAATACCATGGCATGAGTCAGGTGCACCTTTGTCCTCAACGTGACATCTTTACTTTTCAACACTTGAAAGGGGTCTTTTGCAATAGCTTTTCCTAATGCAATGTGTCTTTTGATTTCTTGACTGCTACTTCTGTGGGTGTTGACTGTAGAACCAAATAAAGCAAAATCTTGGACAGCCTCGACCTTTTCTCCATTTATCATGAAGTTGCTTACTGACCCAGTTGTAAGGATTTTTGTTTTCTTGATGTTGAGGTGCAATCCAAACTGAGGGCTGTGTTCTTTGATATTCATCAGTAAGTGTTTGAAATCCTATTCACTTTCAGCAAGCAAAGCTGTGTCATCTGCATAACACAGGTTGTTGACTAGGCTTTCTCTAATCCCAATGCTGCATTCTTATTCATAAAGTCTAGTTTCTCAGATTATTTGCTCAGCATAGAGACTGAAAAGCTACCGTGAATGGATACAGCCCTGACGCACACTTTTCTTGACTTTAAGCCAGGCAGCGTTTCCTTGTTCTGTTCAAACGACTGCCTCCTTGTTCGTGTATAGATGCCTCATGAGTACAATTAAATGCTCTGGTATTCCCATTCTTCACAATGTTATCCACAATCTTTTTCTGATCCACACAGTCAAATGACTTTGCATAGTAAATGAAACAGATAGGCATCTTTCTGGTATTCTCTGCTTTTGTTTAATACCTATCTGACATCAACAGTGATGTCTCTGGTTACACACCCTCTTCTGAATCCAGCTTGATTTTCTAACATTTCCTTGTCAATATACTGCTACAGTTGCTTTTAAATGATCTTTAGCAAAATTTTGCTTGCACATAATAATATTGTTTGATTTTTCCACATTTGGTTGGATCCCCTTTCTTGGGAATAGGCACAAATATGGATCTCTTCCAGTTAGTTGTCCAGGTAGCTGTTTTCCATAAACAGCTTGGCATAAACAAGGGTGCACCTCCAGTGCTACAACTGTTTGATGAAATATCTCTATTGGTATTCCATCAGTTTCTGGAGACTTGTGTTTCACCAATTCCTTCAAGGAAGCTTTCATTTCTTCCTTTAGTACCATTTGTTCCTGATCATATGCAACTTCTTGACATGGCTCGTCATCTACCAATTCTTTTTGGTATAATGATTCTATGTATTCTTTCCATCTTGTGTTGACGTTTCCTGTGTTGCTTAATATTTTCCCTGTAAGAATCCTTCACTATTGCCATTTGAGGCTTGAATTTTTTCTTTAATTCTTTAAGCTTGAAAAAAAAAAAAGTATGTTCCTCCCTTTTGGTTTTCTGTCTCCAGCTCTTTACACATGTAATTATAATATTTGATTTTGTCTTCTCAAGCTGCCCTTTGAAATCTTCTGTTTACTATTTTGTCATGTTTTTTCCTTTAGCTGCTCAACATTCAAGGGTGAGTTTCAGAGTCTCTTTTGATGTGTAATTATGTCTTTTATTTTTTTCCTATATAACCTTTTGCTTTCCTCATGAATGATATCTTTGATATCATGCCATAGCTCATCTGGTCTTCAATCATTAGTGCCTAATGCATCAAATCTATTCTTGAGATGGTCTCTGAACTCATATCTTGGCTCACAAACACTTGTGCTAATTTTATTTTATTCAGTTTCAGCCTGAACTTGCAAGTAAGCAGTTGATGATCTGATCCACAATCAGCACCTAGCCTTATTCTGACTTTTGATATTGAGCTTTTCCATCATCTTTTTCCAAAAATGTAGTCAATTTTGTCCTGTGTATTACATCTGGTGAATTCCATGTATATAGTTGCTGCTGGTAAAAATCTTCTCTATCTTCATTTATGGTCTTGGTCTGGGGTGCATAAATTTGAATAGTAGTCATATTAACTAGCTTTCCTTGTAGGTGTATGGATATTATTCTATTACTGACACTATTTTTCTTCAGAACAGATTTTGAAATGTCTTTTTTGATGATGAATACAACTCCATTTCTTTTTAAACTGTCATCACCAGCAGAGTAGATCATATGATTATTTGATTCAAAATGGCCCATGCCATTCCATTTTAGCTCATTGATACTTAGAATGTTGATGTTTACACACTTCATTTCCCTGTTGATGATTTCTAATTTTCCTAGATTCACATTATGTACATTCCACATTCCAATTATTAATGGATGCCTACAGTTGTTCCTTTTCATTTTGGGTCACGCCACATGAGCAAATGGAGGTTTCTGAGACTTACACTTCATGTCATTAACGTTGACTCTACTTTGAGGGAGTAACTCTTCCCCAGTCATCTTTAGAGTGCCTTCCAACCTGGGGTGTTCATTTTCCAGCACTATATCTGACAGTGTTTGTCTGCTATTCATGGGATTGTCAATGGTTAATTGTTTTAGGAGGAGATTAGCCATACCTTTCTCCCTAGTCTTAGTTTGGAAGCTTACCTGAAACCTGTCCACTCTGGGTGACCCTGCTGGTATCTGTAATACTGGCTTGATAGCTTTCAGGTTCACAGCAACACACAAGCCCCCATAATACAGCAAACTGACAGACACATGGGGGAATAGAGACTATAGAATAGATTTATTATAGGTCATACACCTTTAAGGGATAATTACAGAGAAAACCGAGGCACCTAGGAGAGGCTCAGGTAAATCTGGAAAGGTAATTGGAAAATCCCATGTTCCCTGGGTGACTTGGCATAAGGAAGTTTTTGTTCCACAGGGAAAGGTAAAGAAGCCAGAAAACAGGAGAATTAAGCAGGCTTTTAGGGGAAAAAGTACCTGAGACAGGCAGAAAAGATGGCGGGCCAGAAAGAAGGGAGAGGTGTGCACGAGGCTACCAGAGAAAGAAGAGAAGAGCAAAAGGCAAGCGGAGAGAAGAGAAAGAGAATGAAAAAGAGAGCCAGTGCTTGGTCCTCTGCTTTTATCAAAGCAGGGCACGCCCCCTGTGACATTAGCCCTGGGCACCTAGCTCTGGGGCCTAGTGTGCTGTGGGCATAGGGCCTTTGTTTAGTGAATGGCCCAATGGTTTGGAAAGGGTGGGGACCATTTTAAAAGTGTCCTTTGAGGCTCCTTCATCATGGCTGGAGAGACAGGGGCCATTTTTGGTCCCTTTTCCTTCCTATGACCTGCTAACGCCTACGCCAACCTACCCATCAGCATGGCAGTGTTTGATTATGAATTCAATTTTAATAGATCCTGGTATCTAAATGTGCTGCCTCTTCTGTCCATTTTTCTGTTTGTGTTTTTAAAAGGATGTTTCTATTTTATCTGATTTGTTGAGTCATTTCCCTTGTTATTCTTTTAGTGTCTGTAAGATTGCTGGTCACATCCCCCCTTTAATTCTTCACATTGATGATTTCTGTTTTTTCTCTTTCTTATCAGTCTTGCTAGAAGTTAACAAATTTCAATCTTTTTAAAGAACCAAACTCTGTCATTTAGTTTTTCCATATTGTTATTCTGTTCTGTTTTCTATTTCTTTGATTACCACACATTTAAAATCACTTCTTTTACTTCCTTTGGTCAAATTTGTTCTTTTTCTAGCTAATTAAGTCTAAACCTTAGCTCCTTGATTTAAGACTCTCTTTAAAAGCATATTAAGTTTGCAGACATTTAAACATATAAATTGCCTCTGACTACCACCATGTTAGTAGCATTCTACAATTTTGTTATTTTGTTCTTTTTATTATTAATCAGTGGATCCACTTTCCATTTTCTCTTGTGATTTATTCGTTGACTTATGCATTATTTGGAGACATTTTTGCTTAATTTCCAAGCACTTAGGGATTTGCTGGCAGTTTAAGTGTTTTCTTAGCTCATACCGTTTTGCTTTGAGGACATCCTCTGTGTGTTTCATTTCTTTTCATTTATGGAGACTCGTTTTTATGTCCTGTCATTGATCTATGTTGGTGAATGCTCAGTGTGTTTTCCATACTCAAGTTAACAGATAATGTTGAGCAAATGTTTTATGTGCTTATAGATTTGTTCTTTCGTTGTTCCAGTAATGACTGAGGAGTGTTAACAAGTGCAACTAAGATTTGTCTCTTTCTGTTACCACCACATCAATTTGTGCTTGTTTTCTCAATCTGTGCTTCTCTGCATAACATGTAGCATGGTGGATTCTTCCTGACTTAATCCTTGGATAATTCTGAACTATCTCTCATTGTCTTACTAGCACCACTTGACTGCATGTGTTCTTTCCTGATATCACTGTAATTGTAGGCTTTCTCTTTTTGCCTGATATATCTGTTTCCATACAATAACTTTTAACCAATATGTCTATATTTAAAACATGTCTCTAGTGGATTACATGTAGTTGAGCCCTGAGTTTTGTGCCCCTGAATTTTGACAATCCCTGCCTTTTACAGGGAATGTTTACTCTGTTAATTTTTACTACAGTTATCCACATGGTTAGATTTAAGTCTATTATTTTGGCACTTTTCTTATTTGACCCACTTATTCTTTATTCTTTTTTTTTCTTTTTTCCCTATCCCTTTGTGAGGTAAGTGAATATTTTTTAAGTATTCCATTTTATCTCCTATTTTTAAGCTATCTCTTTTGAAATTTATTTTAGTGGCTGTTTTAGATATGTCAATATTTATCATTAAGTCATCAAAGACAGCATCAGATAGCATTTTATCACTTCATAAAGATTGTAAATACCTTGCGGCTATACAATCCCATTTATTTCCCACAATGCTTTGTGCTTCCTTGTCATATCTTTCACATCTCACCATTCCTTACGTCCTATCTTTTTGGGACTGCAATTACACTTACATTAGATTCTTGTTATTGGATTTTCCTCATTCTCTTTCAACTTTTGTTGTTGTTGTTGTTGTTAGGTGCCGTCGAGTTGGTAGCCGACTCATAACGACCCTCTGTACAATAGGGGAAACACTATTGTCAGTGTTTCTCTGCTGTGCATAGGGTTTTTCAATGGCAGATTGATTTTTGGGAGGGGGTTGCCAGGTCCTTCTCCCAAGCCTACAGCCTCTGGTGTTTCCAGGCGGTCTCCCATCCAGGTACTAACCAGGCCCGACCCTGCTTAGCTTCCGAGATCTGATGGGATTGGATGCCACAGGGCTATGGCTGCAGGCCTTTCAACTTTAGCAATCACTTTTGTCCTCTTTGTGTTTCAGTTTGAATGACTTCTGACATTCTCTCTTCAAGTTTACTGGTCCTTTTTTCTTGGAACCCAGCCCTTATTAAGCCTATTGAATTAAACATTAATTTCTCATATAATATACCTGAGTTATTATATTTCCAGCTGTGACTTAAGGTTTTCCATTTTCTGGGAAAATGTCCCAGGGGCTCATCCATGATGTCCATTTCGTATGAGGCGTCTAGCCTGTTTGTCACAGCTATGTTAAAAACTGTGCCAACTTAATGATCAGGTCATCTATGAGTTTGCTTCTGAATATTGTTTTTCTTTTGATAATGGGGCAACTTCTTTTTCCTCCCTTGTATGTCTCATAATTTTTAATCCTACTCTAGACAAAGTGTGTGGGAAATAGTAGATATTAAATAACATTGATGGCTGACAATTTTTCCTTTATCAGGACCCAGGTGTTGGGGTCTGTGTCACTCCCGCCTGCTGTAGAAGTGAACCTGGGTTTCACAAGGACTCATGGGTTAGGGAGTTTAGGCCCTGGAGGTGTCTTTTGTTTCCACTTCTCACGTGGGTTGGTGGCATATCTGTTTTGCCTCACTGTTCATGTGGTATCGACCATCTCTCGCAGCTGTCAAGGTCCTTGGGGTGGCAGGCTTCTATTATCTTTGTTGCTATTATTTTGGCAACAATCTTACCAAAGTAATGACTTCTTATCAGTGTTAAGTAACTAGGCTACAGCATGAATGCACAGGCAGGCTGCACTGCTCCAGGAAAACTGAGGGACTGGGTCATGGAACCCTGTGGGCTCTGAGAAGTGTGTGCACCAGTTCTCACAGAGCAAGGTGATTGTTAATGGCAGGGATTGCTGGTGCTAATCATTTTCCATGTCCTCCTTTGAAGCTACATGTACCATGAAGAAGCTGTGTCTGTCTGTCCCCATGATCTTAACCTGAGGTCAGTTCTACGTGTACACTGTGAGACCCAATCCATAGTACAGGGAGATGCAGTGCATCTGAGGCTCTAGGGAAAACAGCTGGGGGCCTGGGTGGGGACATGAGGAGATGCTGATAGAGCTCTTTATGGGTGAATGTCAAGCAGGAAACTGGAATCCATATATAAATCCTGTGCACTGCAGAGGCATGTGATGACAGATAGGGGCTAACAGAGGTGGCTGCAAGAATTAAGCTTCTTTTGACCTGGAGTTGTAGCTTAGTGGAAGAAGCCACTTTTTCTAAGAGGCTCCAAGGGGAAAATTAAAGCTATGTAAAAGGCATTTATTGAACATGACTACATTTCAGGTCTGGACTAGAATAGGTTCACGTTGGATTGTGTTTATTAAACTCCAGTGGCTCCCCAGGGACTCTGCTAATCATTTAGTGGGCATTATCCCAGTGTATCTTCATCTCAGTCACTTGAGCTGGGCTCCACCCTGATGCCTGCATTGCACACATAGACCATTATGGAGGAAGGGGACTGTCTGAGGGCCACAGGGTCAGTGGCATGTGCTGGAGCAAGGGTTTGACTCTAAGCCAGCCGAATTCAGGATGATTATAATTTGCAAATGAAGAAACTGAGGCATTGCCCTTTGGACCAAGCAGGACATGTGAGCGGGTGCTACCTACCTGACATGCGTGCGTGGACACACGATGGTGTTTGCTCTGTTTTATTCCTCTGTCTCTTGTGCCCAGGATGACATCTACATGCTGTAGGCTCTCCATACATATTGGGATAGAGAACTGTATTTATAAGTGGATGCTGGGCATCAGGGATGCTAGGATGACCCACCAGCCCTTTGGCACCCACCCCCGTGTTATAGAGAGATGGACGAGTAAATGAGAAGACCACCAGACTCCTCACGGGGGCGGCAGAAAGCTGGCACAGCCTGTCTGCCATCTTCAGCGCATCCTGTCTGCTTGCTTCCCTCTCCCATTGGCCACTGAAGTACTGTACCTGCTCACCTTTTTATTCCCACACTGTTTCCTGCTCTGTGGCAGGAATCTCAGCAGATGCTGCTGAGTATCACATGGAGGAAGTGGAGGAGGACTTCTTCAGTCAGGAGGTGGGTTTATAGAGGGAGCCCGGTCTAACAGAGCTTGTTTTAATATAATTCAGAAGGGACTTTGCTGGTAATGGGGAAGAGGTTTTGTGTAGGATTAGAAGCACAAAAGACCATGTAGTCTGGAAAAGACTGAGAGTGAATCTAAGAGGAGAAGGGGGGGAATGGAAAGGGAGGAGGAGAAAGGAGAGAAGGAGGAGGAAGAAGAGGAAGAGGAGGAGGGAGAAAGAGAGGAAAGAACCTGAAGTTATGTAGGCCCCAAACCAACTGTGTCTGTATCTCAACCCCGTGGGCTTCTCAGTTCTAAGTTCATAAAGGCCCTGTCTTGACTGAGCTGGTTTGAGTTTGGTTCCCAGTTTGGAACTGAAAGGACTTGACTTTAAGTTGGGAAGTTTCTGCTCAGTGGCTATGTCTTAACCTATTTTTGTAGCTCTTTAAAACAAAGCTGGCAAGCTGTAACCACTGGGCCAAATGTAGCCTACTTTTGTGCAGCTCCTGAACTAAGAATAAGAACATCTACTGCATTTTCAAATGGCCAAAAAAGAATAAAAGGAGGAATCTGACATGTGAAAGTCGTACGAAATTCACATTTCATATTTCCAATAAAGTTTTATTGGAACACAGCCACGACCATCATTGGTGCATGGCTGGCAGATCCTTCATGGTTCAATGAGAAGAGCTGAGAAGCTGGACTGTGAACGGCCCCCAGAGACTGAGGTATCGACTGTCTGATCTTGACAGACAGTGGCTCAGTGGCTCCTGGCCCTGCCCTGAGGCCCCTCATGCAGAAAGCACTGTCACTTAGTGGGGTCTCTAAGCATATGACCTGGGCTTAAAGCTGTGGAGAGGGCAGGAACCCCAGGTTTCTTCCACAATTGCCCCTTAAACTTTGAACCCCACAGTCACTGTCTTTCACCTTCCTTCCTCTCTTCCTTTGGGTGCCAGCATGTCCCACACTGTGTGGGGGCAACTGTGATGGAAATAGCGCATGACCGAGGGGGGCTGTGTGATTACAGGCAGCTCTGCCTCCTCTGATCTCCACGAGCCTCTTGAGAGCAGGGAAGCCACTGAGTCGCCAGCTGGTTCCCAGGTGAGGTAGGAAGGTTACGTGAGCAATGATCCACGTCTGGTCCCTGGTGTGCTCAGGAAATGCTACTCTCCACTCTCATCCCGAGCAGCAAATGCGCCGCGTTTTGGGAAGGCACAATGCATGCAAGCTGCAAGGTGCAGATGAAGGAGAATCAAATGAATGCTGTGCTAATGCCCGTGTGCCCAGCCAGGGCGGGATGATGTCCCTGTCATTGTATTACCTCCCCTTTGATGAGTTAGTTTTATATGACACTTAACTATGCACTTGGGAGTTTAGAACAGTGCAAAAATATAAGCCCCAAAGGCAGATGCGGTTATTCTTATATGCTTTGAGCGCCATCTCTCCATCTATCACTATCAAATCTGTGGTTTGTGTGATTGCTGCCACTCCCTCTTCACACTGAAGGCCATGCCCTGTCACCCTCATCTGTGGCTGTGTTTTTGTTGAAAATCCCTCCCCTCGTCTGCCACCAATGTGAACAAGAACATGAAAACCACACATCTTGTGATAGCTAAGAACTGAGCAGGACCCAAGCCCCCAGCAACAGGGAAGTAAACGAGGGGACTGATCCCAGAGCAGTAGGTAAGGATGGACTGAGGGAACTGCAGAGGCGGCAGAGGTGAGGCCCGCGGCCCCGTCTGGACAGAGAATCCAGATGCAGGCCCTGGATAGCTCCAGCATGCGCTGCCATGTAGCAGTTAGGAGGTGGTTAGCTGGGGGTTAGGCGGTACTGGGACCCCAAATGTGTCCACTGTGAAAACTCATCACCACATATGGTTTGCACACACTTCTGTAAATAGAATTTTCTCCAACAAATTCACGCTAGAAGTAATTTTTAAAACCTGAATCTTGGCGATCGGTGGACCCTGTGCATTGTTCCTCTCGCTGCCAAAGCTGTGGATACAGCAATCGTATAGATGGACGGCCCAGGCCTCCGGTGCTCTGCCCTCTGATGCGCACTGAGGCGGTTTCCGGCCATTTGTTGTTGCGTGAATTTTCCAAGATATTTTCCAGTCACTCATCTAACCAGAAGCAGGTTGTTTAGGGCTGATGACCCCTTGTTGTGTGGAATCATCTCTGCCCCAGACACCAGAAGGAGGTCAGCAGGCTGTCCGTCAGCACCCAGGTGCTGGGCACTGGCCCAGCCTGGACTAGCACTGGCACCACATGGGCGAACTTACTGACCGCATAGTCGCCCGCTGCTCATGGGTATTCCTGAGGCAGGGTGCTATTATTTGCATTATTTCGTTGTCACCAACACCCAAGTGTTCTGAATATTAATGAAACAATTTGCAGCCTCCTTTGCAAGCTTAAAATATTCAGCATCAGACATACTGTTGTGTTCCCTTTTCAGCCAAGTTTAATTTCTCTTAACTAGCTTTGTTGTTGTAAAGTAAAATTAATGTATAATTTCAGTGTTTAAATCTCAATTCTCTGCAATTCACGACAGATTGCGAGTGAATATGATTTGTTCGTTAACACCTAATGGGTTGAAATAATTTATTGTACAAACATTTTCAGGAAAACGATGCCACTTGAGCAAAAGCAGGAAATGTTACTTGTTTATCTAATAAACTACCCCAGGGTGAGCAAGTGCATTAGCATTGCACAAACTTTGTGACTTATTCATCATCACTATTTATTATTAAAACTTTATCTGCTTCAACTTAGTGAATGGCCGCCTTGGGATACGCTGCTTGCAGCAACAACAACAAAATAAAGTTTATGCAATTTGCATAATATCGTACAAAGAATATTAGCGTAGAACAATATGAATCCCTGGATCCTTTGCACAGCCCTTTGGTGTTTGATGTTGGTAAATATTTAAATAACGGCAAGCCTGTATAATTATGAAGATTTCTCTTTCTAATCTGCTCAGGATGTACAGCTGTTGTAAATCACCAAGAGCATATAATTTGGCTGGGAGAATGTTAGGGAATGATGAAGAGGCACTTCTTGTTCACGTTGGCAAGGGTGATGGCACCACACACAGGAGAGGACTTTAAGATGAGAGGCAGAAGGTTTGTACCACGTCCTTATCACCCTTTATAGCAGCATGAGTGTTTCACATGAACTGAGCCTTGCCTGGAACAGACATGCAGGACATGGGTTCCTAGAGATCTATTAGGTCAGGGAGAGTTTCGCATTAAGAAAAGATGTAACTCATACCTCAGGGCCTTTGCACATGCTCATTTCTCTTGTTTGGTTATTTTCCCTTTGTCTCACCTGCTCATTGTCCAGTTATAACTTAGCCTGGTGGTGTCAGTGTAAACCTCTACACACTCCCTGACTCCCAGTCTAGCTTGGTCTTCTTTTAATGAACTTTCATAATGCTTTACATGTCTCCTTCACAGCTTACTCTCAAGTGTCTGTTCTCTAGATTTTGAGCCCTGTGAGAGGGAAGAATGTATCTATTTTGGTTAGTGCTGTATCCAAAGGTCACAGGGTATGGCAAACTGCAAACACAGAATTATAGTGATTGAAAGAGTGAATAAACAAATACCTATCTTAACCATTTAAAGAAAGATCTACCCAATCAACAGTCACATGCCATATTTACCTTTCAAAATGAATTATAATGCCTAGAGTCAGTGAGTTGTAAGGGTGTGGGGACTCCCAATACATCAGGAGAACAATTTAGCTGCATGAGTCAAAAGGCTGAAAGTGATTATTATTTTTATTGTTTTGGCTCAGTAAATGCATTTATGAGAATTTACCCTAAAGCAGTAATTTGGGAATGTGTGAACTTATTTGGTCCCAAGATATTCATCACAGCATTATTTAAAATTGTGGAACATTGTAAACAACTTAAATGGTCAACAACAGAGGATTAGCTGAGAGAGGGAATTTATCTGAATGACAGAACACTGTGAAGTCCTAAATAATGATTTAGAAATGTTTAAATGACATGAGACGAGGTCTCTGAGACTATATATGTGTGTGTGTGTATGTGTGTGTGTGTGTGTGTGTATACATACTGTTGTGGAAATAAGGCACATATAAAACCTACATGACTGTCCTAGGCCATTTTTGTCACTATAACCAAACACCAAAGGTCTAGCCAAAGGTTTGGCTCACAGTTTGGAGGCTGACAGCCTGGGGTCAGGTGGCCCACCTGGTTAGCACTCCTGAGAGCCTTCTGGCTACAGCATGGCACAGTGGGTGGCATTGTACCTTGGGGCCCTGGGCAAGAGAGCAAGGAGGGGCTGGGCCAGATCTTTTCAAGACAGCACTGATCCCCTCTGAGGGTAGAGTCCTCAGAGACCTAAGCACCTCCTGTGAGACCCCCTTTCTAAAGCCCCCCCACCTCAGTAGCCACGCACTGAGATGGAGCTTCCCTCCTTCACGGGTGCTGTCAGGGGCTAAGCCATGTCCAAACCTAGCAAGAAACGAGGATTCCATCTTTGACACCCTCCCTGTGTGCAAATGACAAGAAGTGTATGTATGGAAATATTAAGAATTTACTTTCTGAAATTTGACGAGACTTTGCTTTTATTATAACCTTTCCTCAAATCCAAAAGCCAAAGCCAAATGAAACCAATAAACCTATGCACTGAGTTCTTGGTTTAACCCACACAGAGATAAGTTAATTTAAGTTACTATGTTGCTGTTCTTAGGTACTGTTGAATCAGTATCTGACTCATAGTGACCCTACATACAACAGGTGAAACAGTATTCATAGGGCTTTCAATGGCTGATTGTTTTTTGGGAGTAGGTTGCCAGGTCCTTCTCCCAAGCCTATAGCATCTGGTGTTCCCAGGCGGTCTCCCATCCAGGTACTAACTAGGCCCAATCCTGCTTAGCTTCTGAGATATGATGGGATTGGAAGCCACAGTGCTATGGCTGCAGGCTAAGTTACTACAGAAGGCAGTAATTTGGTTTTATATCTTTTTTTTTTTTTTTTTTTTTGGACAGGTGACAGGGTCTCCCTATGTAGCCCAGGCTTTCCCTGAACTTGTGATCCTCTGGCTTCAGCCTCTGAAGTGCTGGGATTGCAGGTCTGTGTCACCATACCCAGCTGGCTATGTACTTTAATGAGATCTATGTTAAAGGAATAGATGAGAAAAAGAACATCAGAGAAGATCTCTTTCCTTTTCAGTGACTATGTTGTTAATGACATTGGTATTGTGTGGAAGTTACTTCTGTAAATTATAAGAGAAATCAAATAAGGACTCATTTTAATGTCATAAAGAAATAACATATTCAGCTTATGGAAAAAGAACAAAATGTAAAGTAATTTAAATGAAATACCCCTAAAGCCCTAAATTTGAATTGGAAATGTCAGGATGGACCCCTCATGCATTTTCACTTAAAACCCATATTCTGCTGGGTGTGGTGGTGCACATCTGTAATCCGGCACCTGGGAGGCTAAGGCAGGAGAATTATGAGTCGGAGGTCCACGTGGGCCACATAGTGAGACCCTGTAGCAAAAAAGGTGACCACACAAACATATAAAAATGACCACACAAACATATAAAAACAACAACAACAACAACAAAAACCCTGAAGCAGCCCTCACATGCGGTCCTCTGTCCACTGAGCAGGGCCAGAAGCCAGAACTTACCTAGCAGCTTGGGATGCTCCTAGCATCTGCACTACGACTGTTGAACACCATGTCCTATTAAAGCAAGCCGCAGCTCTCTGCAGAAATGGCTGATTCCATGCCTGGAGCAGGAAATGCATGAGAAGATCCTGGGTTGGGTCTGAACGCAGCACCTGGCCAGAGGTGGCCTGCTCGGAGCATCCCTCAGAACAGTAGTGTACGGAAACACTTCAGCCGTGCTAAAAATCCACATGTAAAACATGGAACCACAGCAGTTGAGGACAATGGGTGGAAGTACAACAGCCACGTTAAAACGTGCGGACAAAACACAAAGCAGCAGCAGCAGCAGCAGCAGCAGCAGCAGCAGCAGCAGCAAACAGATTGGAACACATCTGTGAGTTAAACCTGAGACAACAAACATAGTTGTCATGTTTCTTTGATGGAGGGAGGAGCCAACCCACTGTTCTGCTGGCCAACAGAGGAGGAGACAGAGCGTTGTTTCCCGCTCAGGTCTCCAGCCGTCCCTCAGGGCAGCCGGTGGCTCCTTGGGAAGCACTCTTCACACTAAGAGTTCCAGCTCAACATTGATGGTGGGCATGGGACTGGAATATCATCGTTTCCAACCTCAAGGGCAACGATTGAATTGGGCCGTGCTGCCAACGAGTGGTGTCACAGAATGGAGAAACACGGAGACATCCTATGTCTCTGGGTGGAAGTTCCTGATGTTCTTCTCTTCCCTTCTCTTCCCTTCCCTTCCCTTCCTTTCTTTTCCTTTACCCTTTCTCTTCCTTCCTTCCTTCTTCCCTTCCTCCCTTCCTTTCCTTTCTACCTCCCTTCCTTCTTTCCTCTCTTGCTTTCTACCTTCCTCCCTCCCTCCTGAGGATTGAACCCAGGGCATCCCATGCATACTTTGTAAATCCTCTACCACTGAGCTACAGCCCAGCCCCATTTTTATCTGGAGACAGGGTCTCACTAAGTTATGCAGGCTGCTTCTGGCCTTGAACATGTGATCCTCCTGCCTCCCGGGTCACTGGGACTACAGGTATGTACCACTTTGTGCAGCCTACTTATGCAGTTTTCTTGCTAAAATGTTGAACCTGAAGACAGGCAGTAGAGAAAAATATTAAATGTCACTATAGGGATGTTATTGGGAAATTTTAGAATATGTGAAGTCTGTGACATCATTGACAAATTGCTGAGGCATTGAGAAGAGGGAAAAGAAGAACCTGTGGTGTGCTTGTCAGCTTTCTGTTACTGTGACCAATTACTGAGACAATCAGCTTAAAAAGAGGAAAGGTTTGTTGTGGCTCATAGTTACGGAGGTCCAGGCTGGGGATACAGCTCACTGGTAGAGCATTAGCCTTTCACATGCAAGGCCCTGGGGTCAATCCCCAGCATCAGGGCCTGCAGTATACAGCACTCCACCGTGGGAGCACATGGCGGAACAGTCAGTTTGCCTCATGGTGACAGGGAGGCAAAGAGAGAGGAAGGGCCCAGACTGCCAATATCCCCTTCCAGGATGCCCATCCAGTGACCTAACTTCCTATCACTAGGTTCCACTTCTTAAAGGCCCCATCACTTCCCAATAGCACCACAGACTGGCATGTAAGCCTGGGCCTGGGGTTTAGCTCAGTTGGTAGAGTGCTGCTCTGCACTCCCTACGGCCCTGGGTTCTATCTCCAGCACCACAAAAATGGGAGAAGCCCATTTATAATTATAATAATTATAAATAATTATACCACAGTTATAATAACTGTGGTAGCCTGCTCCAGAAACAATCAGCCATTGAAAAATCTTATGTCGTAGTCCCAGACCTGGCACAGTGTCGGGGAGTGCTTTGTTCTGTTGTACCCAGGGTTGCTGTGAGCAGACCCAACTCGACGGCATCTGACAACAGCAAGAGGCATGGTAGGCAACTGCAGAGTGTGGCCGTGTTCAGATCCCAACTTGATTAAATCAAATTTTAGCACTCACTGAGGTTGGATGTTCCTGCAAAGTTATTGTCATTTGTTATGTGTGATAATAGACCTGTGGCTACTTTTTAAAAATTATTATACTTTTGAGACAATACTGATTACTTCCAGAATTGAACTCACCAGGATGTGTAACAGATGCTGGCCTCTCTCTGCATTCACTGATGTTTCTAAGCCCTTGAGAACCTTTCATTTTGCAGACTCAGGATGAGCCTTTTTAAATTCTCAATGCTCAGAAATGCTCTTCTGCTGTCTTATTGATCTTTGCCACAACTCCATGTACTGTTTTCTCATTTTGTAATCCCCTTGAGTGTATAAGGTCTCCTAGACTGATTGTACATTTCTTATTTTTCAGTATAATCAACTTAATTTGAATTAAATGAAGTTGAGCCAAAGTTACTTACGTCCAGCATAGAGATGTGCTGGTGCCTAGGTATTACAGCAGCCAGATGTTAGTACAGTGGAAAGTTTGGGACAGGAAGGAAAATACAGAGTCCTTCTGTTTTGTAGGAAAGTGTAATTCAGAGCAGGGAACCAATGATCACTTTTCACCTACAGAGCAGCAGTGTGAGCAAAGAACCTCAGACTTACCAGGAATGATATTAAGTATTTGAATCAATTCTATGAAGGCAGTAAAGAATAATTCTATTTTCTTGGGTCAACCACTAATTGTACCATAATGTGCTCAGTGCTTTCATCTGTCATTGCTGGGAAATACTAATAGGGCACTTTCCACCAGAGATTGGGGCCAACTTTGGTTAATGCACACACAAATCCCCGTGCACATCCAAATGTCTGATCTAGGATCAGGCTAATTTTAGGATTGGGCTGGTTTTAGAATCACATAACATGCATGCCTTCACTGTTTCTGAAGCTATAAAATATCAGATTATGTTGAGTTTGTTAAAAAGGGCTGCCCTGACCCACCCCAAGTTGTGTTCCTATTCTAATTGTCTTGTTTACAATGCTTAGTCATGTTTTTCCCCCCAAAGACATTTCTCTGCCATGCCCTCCAAGTACTACTTTTGTTAGAAGTCTTTCGTTACCAGTTACTGATGTCCAGCTTGAAAACTAGGTTCATTTTCCTTTTGCCTTCATCATTTCCTTTTAAATAGAGATAGGTTTTCTCATCTCACAAGTGAGTCAGAGCCCAGTTTAGGCGAGGCAGGCTGACCCAGGGGCACGGCGCCATCTTCAGGAATCTGTTTCTCTCCTCTCTTGGCTTCACTGTCTGGGGCTACCTCATTCCTGGCAGACTCTTTCTGCCTCGGGATAAGGATGATAACCGTTAGCTTCTAACCATGAGCCACACTTTACCAGCTCAGCATCCTCCCTGGGAAGAGGAATGAGGCTCTTGTCAGCCTAGCTTCAGCCCCATCTACAACCCTAACCACATCACTTGGTCAGAGAGATGATGTATGTCGGCCAGGCTTGGGTTCCATGGCCACCTCTGGAGCCACACTGCACATCTACCAAATGGCAGGCGAATTCTGTGATAGGCACTCAGACTCTGCTACCTCAAAGAGGGGGCAAGGGTGCAGCGCAGGTGCATTACTCTATTTTCTCTTACTCTAAGTGAACACCGGAGACTGGATACTTTATAATAAGGAGTTTATTCAGATCACACCTCTGGAGGTTCAAGATGGCCCCTGGCATTGGCTCAGCTCTGGTGGGGACCTCATAGTGGAGGATGTAACAGAGGTGGGAGAGTGTGCAAGAGGGAGCTCACATAGGAAGACAGGAGGACAGAAGTTTGTTTGTTCGATTTTTGGCAGCCCAGTTGCGAGAACTGACCAGGGCCTCACGCAAGCTGAGTTGATTTCTTCTGAGGGCAGCACTCCAATAACCCAGTCACCTACGCCAGGCCTCCCCTCTGAAAGTCTCCACCTCCCCTCAGCATCACCACCTTGGGGACTGGGCTTCTAACCTGTGAACCCGTGGGGCCATGCTCAGGCCATAGCCAAACCATAGCCACGGCCACCCCACCACAGAGAGCCCTGGAGAACAGGTGCTGTCCACATGTAGGTCACGACTCCATGTGGCCCAGCCACTTCCACTTAAAGTCAGGACAGCCGCACTGATTCTGAAAGATGATGGAAACTTTGCTGCCCTGTCTCTAGGAGAAGGAGGAAGAGCAGTGTGATGGGAGTGAGGAATCCCCAACTCTCCATCTTGTCTGCATTCCCCTCTATGGAGGCAGCGGCAGTGCCATCAAAGGCGTGTTTCCTGGCAGATCATGGACTTGTTAGAAGCTCTGTCACAAAGCGGCCTGTTATTCTCTGAGATTTTAGAATGACAAAATCCCCTCTAGTTATCTACCATCAGGAACATGTAACTTTCACTTTTTTTTTTTATCACTTTAAATGCTAGGCAGTCAAGTTTACATGCTTACAAAGCTTCATGGGAGAATGTGAACAGTGCTATTGCTAGAATGTTCTAGCTGGTCAGACAATAGGAGTACCCGTCCACAAATGCAGGGCTGGCCATGTGGGATAGGATAATAGCTGAGTGAAATTGGGAGGCAGGAGTTTCAAATGGTCAAGTGTTTGTGCAGGTGGAAAGTCTGAATTCTCACTGAACCTCCACCCACACATATTGGGCACTGACCATAGGCAGGATCGTTTGTTGTGCATTGGGGATCCAAATACAAATATATAAATGGCCCTTGGTGTCAAATAGGTGTTGGTCTGCTTATAATGGGCCATACATGGACATAATTCAAAGCAAATGGGGAACGAGGCTTCCACAAGTGAAATAGCAGGAACTTTATATGTTTGAGTGGAGTTTTATTCCCAGACCTGCTGACAGAATGAATAGAATAGAAATAAAAATGAGTAGTAGGATTTTGACCCAAGGTCCTTGTGCTAGGGAGGCCAGATGTTAACCTCTGAAATGAACAAGTTTACTTTGTCTTAAATGGTTTTGCCATTAGGATATACAACATCAAACAAAACTGCCACACTGATTGCTGGGCGAGTTTAATTGATTGCTGTTTCTTCTTGCTTGGTGAAAAGCGAGGTCTGCTGGTGTTTCTGCAGGTCTGGTATGATTTCCACTTGGGATTTCACTTCCTTGTGTAGAGCTGCACATTCAGTTGGGATGTGAGAGACCATACAATGCTGTTCAAAACCCGAGGGACGTGGCTTAGGCTCGTCAGCACTTAGCCTCCTGTGCTTCCTACACACGGCTCACTGTGACTGAGCTCCTCAACCTTCACCGTGGAAATGAACACGAAAAGCCAAGTGTGGCGGCACATGCTCGTAATTCCAGTGACTCAGGAGGTGGAGGCAGGAGGACTGTAAATTAGAGGCCAGAGGTGGCCTGTACCATTTAGCAAGACCCTGCCTCAAGAGGCCTGCCGCCAGACCACAGTGGCGTGGATCCTGTCAGATTGCGGAAGATAAACAGGGTCGGGCCTGGTTAATCCTTGGATGGGAGACCACCTGGAACACCAGGAACTGTAGGCTTGGGAGAAGACCTGGCAACCCACTCCCCAAAAACAGCCATTGAAAACTCTATGAATAGCAGAGCAGCACTAGCAATACCATTTTGCCTGTTGTACATTGGGTCGCTGTCTCAACAACACCTAATAGCAACAACAACTGTCTCAAGATAAAAAATTAAAAATGGGCTGGGGGTGCAGCTCAGTGGTAGAGTGCTTGCGAAGTGTGTGTGAGACCCTGGGCTCCGCTCCTCAGTACTGCAAAGGAAAACAAAGAAAGGAGAAGGAAGGTGTTTACATGGGTGTGAGGATCGTGTGCTAACAGCTGTGGTGGCTTCAGGGAAATAGCGCAGCAGAAGGGTTGGGAGGCCTGAGCCAGTTGAAGTAAGCGCCAGACTCTAATGAGCAGCTCTAATATCACGTGGGTGATATTAACTTAATGGACCCCAGGTTTTCCTTCTTTGATCTCCTTCCTTGGATCCCAGTGGTACCAGTAGGGCCTTCACACATGGACTTCTCCACGTCTGGGGTGGAGGTGAGGAACTGCCCTGGGCCTCTCAGCCCAGCTTAGTGGGCAGAAGCTGCCAAATGTGCCTTTGCCAAGGTGAGGCAGGTGGTGTCCCAGTGGGAGCGCTTCTGGGCCAGGGACTTCGGACTGATCACCCGTGGCACACAGACAGAGCTTTCACGTAACCAAGGGAGCCCAGGATACTGTCTGGCTCTTGAAGATCTCAGGGCACTGCGCAATGAAGGACTCTTGAGCCAGATTTACAGGAGTTGGGGTGGATATAGACAGGTTTGGGACAACTTCATGCCATGTGTACAGCCAAGTGCAGTGACAGCATGTGTGATCTTACTTGCACCCAGTGATTGCTGGGTATTTGTGACTGGGAAGCCAGCACCGGGGAAGGTGGGACACCGGGGAGAGCAGCTGGGCTCATACCTATGTCACTGGGCCAGAGAATCAGCACTCACCTGGAATCTTCCCCCTGCCGCCAGACTCTTCACGGTTGACCTGATCCACTTCTCTAGCCTCTAAGTCGGGTGAGTTGGGAGTTGGCTCCCTGCGGCTGAAATCCTCCAACTGATAGACCTGGCTCCATCTGCTGTGCCCTTGCTGACCACTCCCAGCCTCTGCACAGTAAGCAGACTGTCTTCGTTTAATCACAAAATTATAGGTGGAGTATGTGGTTGTTTTGGTTTCTATAACAGGAAACATAGCATTGGTAAGAGTTTGACAGTCCTCTTTCCAATGCTACTAAATTCATGGATTGCTGTGTGGCCTAATTCTAGCTATTTCCTATCAATCCCTGCTGCCTCAAAGATGCTGTTTTCTCTTTTCTTTCATTGGTTTGACAATCTCTACAGTTTTAAATGGTTTCCCATGCAGTCTGTTGTCTGTTTGAAACCATTCTGGGGCTTATGGGATAGACATGTTCTGCCTCTTCAAAGAGAGCTGGGCCAGGAACCACTTGTAGCCACCCTGCCAGCCTGAGCAGGAACCCACGGCCCCCCAGAAAGTCTGCGTGTTCTCCTTGGCTGTGCACAGTGGACCAATCCAATTAGTATCTGCATTGGCTGGGGCACATTAGAGCTCTGTGACAGAACTCAGGCCAATCCAAGCCACAAGGGCATTTCTGATGCTGTGCAACAAGAACTCCAGAGGCACAGTGGGCTCGAGGGTGGACATCAGCCTCTGGTGGGTGGCAAAGTGGCTGCAGCTGCCTCAGCATCACACACAGACTCAACAGTGCTTAGAAGAGGAGGGACCTTCCCTCCCCCTCCCCTTCCCCTGGAGCACAGCAACCTCCCTTGTGAGTACTTCCTGCAGAGTTGCATTTTATTTCCATTTTATGCACTTGGAAGGGGATCCCTTGATTTGCTTAGAATAATCAGCTGGCCAGTCTGAGTTGTTGAGTGAGCCACAGTAACTACCACACTATTAATTTAACATAAGTTTCTTTAAATTATATAGAAGTTCTAAAACAGTGGTCTAGGGTATGGTAAATTGTTGCTGTCATGTTGCCCAATTTGTTTGTTTCTCTCTATATCCCTGCAACTGGGCAGCCCCTCTCAGACTAAGAGCCTGGCCACAGGACTTGTTTTGGCCAATGAGAAAACAGGAAATGTTACCGTAAGGACACATCTTCGGGTTGCTCTTGGGGACTGTTGTATCTCCTCAAATTTCATTGGTTGAAACCCTAATCCCCAATGTGAAGTATTTGGAGATAGGCCCTTTAAGGAAGGTGTTGTTGTTGTTGGCTGCCTTTGAGTCAGATCCAACTCATAGCAACCCTATATAGAACAGAATGAAACACTCCTCGGCTCTGTGCCATACACAGGATCTTTTTATGTTTGAGCACAGTGTTGCACTCATTATAGTTCTTATTTTGAGTCATGCCACATCAGCAAAATGAGCCCAGGGGCTCTACTCCATTCCTGTCACTAAGGTCTACTCTACTTTGAGGAGGCAACTCTTCTCTAGTCATCTTTTGAATGCCTTCCAATCTGGGGGACTCATTTTCCAGCACTATATTTGACAGTGCTTCTCTGCTATTCATAGGATTTCCGATGGCTAATTGTTTCAAGAGTGGGCTGCTGGGTCCTTCTCCCTAGCCTGTCTTAGTCTGAAAGCTCATCTGAAACCTGTCTACCATGGGTGGCCCTGCTGGTATCTGAAATACCAGTGGCATAGCTTTCAGCATAATAGCAACATGCAAGCCCCACAGCATGACAAGCTGACGGACATGTAGGGGTTTCAATATATAAGATAGGTACCAATCCCATAAGTCTATTAGGATAAGTTATTTATAAATTCAAAAGTCCAGTATATACTTAAACAATATATTCAGTGGTTACAATAGGAAAAATTTAATACACTTTATAAATTTCAAAATAATTAGTCACAGGGATCTGTCTCCCAGCGCCAATGCTTGTCCTTCTTCCCCTCCAAGGCTGTTTTCTCTGTACTCTCCCCAGTAATTTGTTAAAGTTTCCATGTACGTTCACAACTGAGATTCTTTAAAGACAACCACAACAGTGTGATTAAACCTTAAAAATGCTAGACTTCCTTAACTTTATCTCATAGCCAATGTTCAACTTTCCCAGTTAACATAGGTTTTTCTTTTACATTTATTTTATTCAAATCAGAATCCAAGGAAGGTCCACACGTTGCAATCAACTACTTTTCCATTTATAATTGCCCCTCACCTCTTAGAATTTACTTAATTGCCATGTGGAGTTGTCCAGTCTGAACATTGATGCCCAAATCCCTGGAGAGCTGTGTAACCTATTCATCTCTCCTTTGTGTCTGGTAAACTGAAAGGAGAGGTGTGCAGCGTTCAGGCTGGAGCTTGGGCGAGAATGTTTCTGGGGTGGTTCTCTCACTTCTGCCTGGAGGCACAGAACAACCAGCTGTCTGCGCCACTTTGGGTGTGTGTGTGTGTATATATGTGTATGTGTGCGCATGCGTGTGTGCATGCGTGTGAAAGACAGAGATACAAAGGGAATTAACTATTGCTGACCATTTCCTGGGTTCTTAATTCAACAAAGGTGTGACAAAATGGTATGTTGTTGTCCTGTTGTCCTATTTTTATTGGGTAGAATGTTTTCATCAGAAGAAGTAGAAGAATTCCTCCTACTGAAGTCCATGGTTACTCTGAGGTGTAGTTCCTACAGGAGAGGCAGACTGAACCTCAGCTTTTCCCTTTGCTTATCAGTTTTCACCATGTTACTTTCCAGCATTCCTCAAAGGTGAGCTTGTTTTCTGTCCTTCTCTCTTTCTTTCTCTCCTTCCTTCCTTCCTTCCTTCTTTCCTTCCTTCTCTTTCTCTCCTCCCTCCCTCCCTTTCTTCTTTCCCCTCTGCTTGCTTTTCTCTTTCCTTCTGTTTCTGAAGGGGAAGGGTATCCTGAACTCCTGAGTGTATGCGATCCCACTCGTGTCCTCAGTGATTGTATTTGCCCGTGGGAGCTGCCGCGTGCTGACTGGCTGTGGTTTTCCCCACACGGTGGTCAGTCTCTTCTCATGCACTTCTCCATCAACACCTGGGATCAGCATCTTCCCACGAGGCAGCTGAATGAAAAACAAACACTGAAACCAGCAGGTTGGTTGTTAAAACTCGAGAATGGCAGGAACCCACTGCCCTGCATGGGCATGGGGTCCTTTATGGACTCCGTGCTGGAGGTTGGGCTGGGTTTGGGTGCAGGCTAATGTGGAGGCTCCAGCTTTGCCAGGGACCTGGCTTCTTCCCTGCATTTCCCCGCTGCTCTTCCTCTCAGTGGCTCCCGGGGTAATGGGTCAAGGACTGGACAGCCAGGTAGCACCTACACAGAAGGAACAGGCAGCTGCAGGGCTGAGCGGCTCCAGAGACCCTGCTCTGCAGCATCAGCCTCCCCATGGCTGGGCCACAGCAAGACCCAGGGGGGCATGGGAGGGGCGGGCTGGCACCTCCTGGGGCATCAGAGCTGTGGCCCTTTCCCAATAAACAGTGAGGCATTTTGATTGTTTAATCACCAGCTGGGCCCTCCCGTGTCCCCTGGTGTGGCTGGCTCTGTTCTCAGATCTGCTTTGTCTCAGGGTGGGAAGGTGACTTTGACTTTGGCTCTATGTCCTGCAGCCTCATGCCACATCAGGCGCTGTGAGTGGCTTGCAGAGGCCAAGCCAGATCCTGTGCCAGGAGTGGGACAAACCGACTTGTTTATCACATGCTCCAGCCCGGGAGGTGCAGCTGAACCCCAGTGTGCCAGGCAGACTGAGTGCGGGGTGGGGTGTGCACACAGGGAAACTGGGACCATGGCCGGAGAAGGGGCCTGGGAGACCACAGGGAAGCAGGATGGCACCCATGCCCCAAGGAAGCTGAAGAGGGCGTTGCATCCAACGGCAGCGGGGTGATCTGGTGCTCCGTGTTAGTGGCAGGATAGTGAGATGGCGCCAATTCACCTAGGCACACAGGTGGTTGTTGTAAATGGTCTGATCCTCATCTCTCCAGCTCCTCCTGAGACTGACCAATCAGACAGCAGCAGGAACAGTGGACATGGCTCCCAATGTGAGTCTCCAGCAATCAGGACCTGATGTAACACGGAGACGTGGGGCCCTGCTCACAGTTACCGAGAATGTCAAGGTGGCCACAGCCGAGGGTGACCCAGCTGGGCCCAAGGACTGCAGTCTGCCTTCTGTGGGGCCAGCCTTGGCCACGGCATCTGGTGACAGCACAGGTTTCTTTCCCTAAAATAGAAGCCAGACAAGAAGCACTTTAAAATCTCAAGTGCTGACATGACCTTGCTATGGCTTGGTGTCACTGTGCTGTGTCCCACAAAGCATGGCGGGGCGGGGAGAGCCCAGGCTTGGGACTTCTGCTGTTTCTGCTGTTCGTACACCGGGTTGCCTGGGGCCAGCTACTTCTCCTGCCTCAGTTTCTCCCTTTGTAAAATGGGACAATAGCACCATTGATCTGAGGGAATTGTTCTGAGGATTTGGAATAAGATATGAAAATTATCTGATGGGAGAAAATGAGATCATGGAACGTGACATACTCTGAACAGGGCTGTCCCAGCAGGGCCATGACATGTGTCCCAGCCCACGTGGGGCCTGTGAGAGTCATGGGAGTCCCACATTGTATGCACATGTCTTGTCTACAAATGTCCCATGCCTGTGGTGCCACCCAGGCTTGCCTGGTGTGTGGTTAGGAGAGGCCTGTGTGCTGTGCCCAGGTGCTTGGTGGCTGATATACTGTCCTGTGAATGGAATGCAAAGGCCCTGAATTTCAAACACGGACAGTGCAGAGCTGCATCCTTCTTAACCAGTAAAACGGGCTCAATGAGATTAAATTACCCACAGGAATGGTGTGGGGATTTATCCTGAGGTCGTGCAGACAACCACAGTTTAACCTGCGTTGTAATTTGGTGTATAAGACATTTAAGCACATTGCTTCTAATTCCTTTCTGGAATAGCTAAAATACATCTTACAAAAAATGTTAGCAGAACCTTGAACTTTTGCTAATGTCCTTGACAGTCCTTGTGATCCTGGTGTCCTTGGCCCCTGACAAAAGGCTTCATCAGGGAATTTACTTAAAATGGGCACCTGAATTTTGCTATTGAATGGTAAAAACAAAACAATAACAACAAAACACAAATGACTTTAACAAAATATGAATTATGATAATGTTCACCATATATTTGATATTTAGACCTTAATCATACTATGAGCTTTCTTTAAAATAGAGAAAGAATAAACCAAGTTTTGACTTTTTCCCATTTTTTATTTTATTAAAGTATACATGAAATTTACCACTTTAACCATTGTTTCAGCGAACTGTGTGTGGCGAACCGTGCGTGGAGAACCGTGCCTGGAGAACCGTGCGTGGAGAACCGTGTGTGGAGAACTGTGTGTGGCGTTGAGTGCGTTCCCATGGCCTCCACCCATCCACAGAACCTTTCCACCTTCCTGAGCTGAAGCCCCGTCTCCATTAAGTAACCTCCCTTTCCTCCTCACCACACCTGCAGTCTCCACTCTGCTTTCTGTTCCCGTGCATTCGCCCACTCTCCGTCCCTCGCATGAGTGGAATCCTATGGCATTTGTGGCTGATGGCTGGCCAGTGTGGAGGTTTCGTGTAATTTTTCAAACCTTGCCTTCCATGGAACCACCGGAGACTCACTCTAGGGCTTCCTCAATTCCTTGAGAATGATCTTTTAAAAATTTTTTGAAGCATGACTCAGAGTCACGTGTGTCAGTCTTCTACACTGGGCCTAGTGGACTTTAAGATGCCCGTGTGATTGTCCCTCTGGGACAGATCCAGTAGACCCCCGTTGTCTGATTCTCGTGCATGCACCTGGCTGGACATTGGTAACCTCTCACCATGAGGAGGCGGCCACAGCACTGCGGCCCACCTAGAGCCCTTCCCTTGCTTGGCGGGGAACTGATACTTGCCAGGGGCTCCCTGGAGTCTCGCTTGCCGCTCATACAGCATTGCCGAGGCTCATTCTGTTGCCTCTCTGCACCACTCTGTGCTATGGCTGTCATGCCACCCACTTGTCAATGCCCCCTTGGTAGACATGCATGCCACTTTAATTGCCATTGTAAATAAAGCTGCCATGGCCTCTCTGCCTGGGGCATCTCTCAGTCCAAGTGACTTCTGTCTTGAAGCGTCCACGTAGTCCTCCCCCAAGCTCCCTCTCCTGCTCTCCTCTCTGTGGAAAGCACCCAGGGCCTCGTCTGCAGACTGTATTCCAGGGTGGCCATGATCTGCCTGGTAAGCCCTGCCCTATCCAGAAGGTCTTTGCTCTTCCTCTGAAACCATCTGCCCTGGTCTTCTCAAGGCCACCTGCAGCCTGCAGCAGTCTCTCATGACAGGACCTGGCTCTCGAAGACACTGATGTAACCCGAGGGCAGGAGCTGGGAGTGAGTGGGTGGCCAGTTTGAAAGGGGCTAATTTTCTGACAGTCACTTGCAGGGGATGTTTTTATGCTATGACAACTCTTTCTTCCCTAGATAGCCTTGAACCAGGGGTTGAGTTCACAGATACTCAGCTAGCGAGACCCTCTTGTGCTCGGCTTGAAGGCTGTTGCTGGAGGAACCCCTGTATGCACTTCCGAGGCCGTCTTCCCGGCCTGTGGCCCTGTGCTGCCATCTTTGATTAGTGGTGCAGATCTGCGGGAAGGGGACAGTTGTCACTGGAATTAGAGAGCAGAATGCTGATTTGAACTGCGGGAGCATGGAGGCCTGCCTTGAGAGAGATATGCAAACCCACGGTTAGAACGATTATAGTCAAGCATCAGGAAGTGCAGATAAAACCCCTGACATCCCACAGCGGGGCACGCGCTAAGAACCACATTTTAATGAATATACATTTTGACTTCTCTACTACAAGGGAATTAGGGCAGAAGATTTACTTTGCTCTTCCTAATTAATAGCTCAGATAGACGATACTTTCTTTGTTTTATCTATTGATTTTATCTCATTAAGAGGGAGGTAAGGATTGGTTGTGTTTCCCACTCCCTGGCAAGAATGTCCTCTCATGAGAAGCTGGGCACAGCTGTTGTTCCTCTGCCAATGCCTGCTGGCCAGTGCTCCTCATGGGGCCCGGCAGGAGGCCTTGAACCATAGGGAAAGGGCACATTTTTTTTTTTCCTGTGCTGAGTTCATAACCACTGTGCAGCCTTTAGGTGGTTTGGCTGGTGTGGCTCCATTCATTCTATGCCCAGGTGTCTACGGGGTGCAGAGCCAGGCTGGGCCCAAGACCTGTTGGCCGTGGAGCCTTGTGGGTAGTTGAGGACAAGCTTCTTGGATGTGGCCAAAGGTGATTGGCTGAGGGGGGCCCACTGAACTCTCTGCAGACCAAAGGGAGAGCATACTTCAGGCTTAGGACTACTAGGTTGAATGTTATGAAATTATCACTTTTAAGCCAGGTGCCACAGGTCACGCCTGTAATCCCAGCAACTCGGGAGGTGGAGGCAGGGGGATTGCAAGTTCAAGACCAGAAGCAGTCTGGGTAATTGAGCAAGACTCTGTCTCAAAATAAAAAGTTAAAAAAGAAAGAAAGTGCTGGGGGCTATACCACAGCTCAGTGGTCCAGCACTTGCAAAGCATGCAAGCACGAGACCCTGGGTTCAACCCCCAGTACCCCCCACCAAAAAAAAAAAAAAAAAAAGAAAAGAAAAGAAAAAAAAGAAAGAAAAAAACAAGAAATGACCACTTTTCTAGGTCAAAAGTGTTGGGTGTCCCTGGAGACATTTATACCCACTGTCTCTCTGTCCCTGGAGGCTCCTCTCTCAGCGTGGGGCTACAGCTCCCCTCTGTAGCTCTCCCACTGGTCCTGATGTGGCCTCGGGGTGGAAGAGGATTCGACTCCCCAAACACAGGATATGAAAAATGCCAGATTCTGTTTTTATGAGACTGAATTAAATCAGATTCTGAGGCAGCATGGTTGGCAGGCTGAAGGGAAATCCAATCTCAAAACACTTTGGAGGCCCCTTGCCTGCCTCTTGGGGCCTGAAATCCCAGGGGACTTGGTGAGGCCAGGGCATCTTGCCCTGGTGCTCGCACTGTGCCGAGTGGGCTTGCATGCTGTCTGGAACATGACACTGATAGGCGTCTGTCAGGGCTTCTGCTCTCTCCTCTCCCCGCAGCCATTACCTCCAAAAACAAGTGTTTTGAATACACCTGCCTCCATGGCATCCCAGGACCCCCAGGTGAGTGGGGTCGGGGGAAGAGGGTGGGGTGGGCTGAGGGCTCCCAGGTGAGCCTCCTTCCTGGACTGGGGGCCCCCAGCCTATTCACTGCAGCACCTCCAGGGCCCACTGGGAGACTGCCTTGGAGGAGGTGCTCAGTGGTTACTGAGACAATGACAGAGATGGAAAGGCCTCAGGGGTGACAGACTGGGAAGTCTGAGGGTTTAGTAGGGACCCAGATCCTGGCAGTCTAACTGGCAGCCAACTTAGGTGGAGAGAAACAACCCTAAGACCCACTTACCCTTTACACAGAAAGAGACCCATGGGGAAACAAAACGCTAGAAGGAAATCCAGTAAGAAACTCCCTGTGCACTCACTGCAAGAGGTCCATTTGTGTGATTCATTACTGAGCATAGAAGAGGGTGGTCTCTTTTTAGAAATGTGTTTTATGACAATATCACATATATGTGTACATTTACATTAATATGTTTTGTACAGTTAATGGATTCTTACCCACCAAAGTCAAAGGAGAAAGTTATTAGCATAGCAGAAGCCTCTCCCCAAGCTGTGGTCTCTTGAAAGGGAATTGCTGCAGAAACCCTATCATTAGGGATTATTTCTGATTGCTGAACTCTGTGACAATGGCACTACACCATATGCCGTCTTTTGTGTCCAGCTCCTCTCATTTCACCATTATGTTTGGAGAATGTATCTATACTGTATGTTTGTTGTGTGTTCATTTTCATTGCAGTGTAATAGTCCACTAGATTTATAATAGATTTATCCACTATACTGTTGAAAGACATTTGAGGGCCTATGATAAATAGGCAACCTTATCTGGGTCCTTGGTGGACATATGTAAACAACTATGTGGAGTGGAATTCTACTTAGGATGAGAACTGTTGAGTGGCTTCGATTGTATTCCCCAGAAGCTGAGACTGAGATGGGACTTGTCCTCCAAGTGATTTGTAGAACGGGTGTTCTTAGGAGGAACCTGGGGGAAGTAAGGGAAGGAGGGGACTGTTAGGTGGAAGAAATAAGCCAATGGTAAGTTTGGGTTGGGGTTCATACAACCTAATACCGTGGAGCTCTGGAGGGAGATGACACCACAGCTGGTACTGTAGGGGATTTTGTATCTTTTTTATCAGTCAGCTGCTGGCTGTGGGCCACCCTGAGGGGTACACATAGCACAGTGAGGTGTTTTTACATGAGACACCTCCATCAACAAAGTAATGCGCTTTTAGAAAAGGTACAACCTCAGCAGACAACATCTCAGAGGCTGAGGAGTTGGTAGCCTGCCCTGTGGGATGATCAGGTGAGAGGGTGCCCAGGAACATCTGCTGTACCAGAACATGGGGAGCCCATAGTCAGCTCTATGGCGCCAGCCCTGGGCTGGGACTGTGTCACGTACCCTAGCACCATGGGGTGTTTGCACTGTCCCAAATCCCCGCTAGTGCTAAGCAGTGGCTGATTTTTCCACTGTAGCCATTTACCCTCTGTCGCTCATGCTCCCGGGAGATTATTCGAATTTGCATTTCCCTGGTGATTAGGGAGGCTGAGCCCCTTCTCTTAGGCCTATTGCTGTGTGGTTATTTTCTCTAGAGAACTGTCTCAAATCTATTGCCAGTTTTTCATGGGGTCGTCTGCTTTTCCTTTATTGCTGGAGCTCCTGATCTATTCTGGACGGTGGTCCTTGACAGATACTTGTGGTAGAAATATCTCCTCTGACACTGTGGCTTGCCTCTACTCCCGTAACATGCCATTTGCTGAACAGAAGTTCTTCATTTTAATAAAGTCCAATCTATCATCTTTTCCCCTTTATGGTCTGTGCTAGTATGTGTTGTGTTTAAGGAGTCTCTGTCTGCCCCAAGGCCATGAAGATTTTCTCTTTTATTGCCATCTAGAAACTTTGTTTTAATTTTCACCTTTCACAATTAGATCTACAAATCATTGGGAATTGATTTTCGCTACGGGGTGAGGCTGTGCTGCCCATGCCATAAATCAAGGAGCCACACTTGCGATCTGCTTCTCCTTCCCACTTTGTCCCATCTCCTCTATTTGTCGGCTTCACTGTTCTCAACCAGTGGTAAATTTTGCCCCCACCAGGGCACACTCTGTGACTTTTTAGTGTCCTAAGTCTGCGTGTGGAAGGGGCTGCTCCTGGCATTTAAGGGGCAGATGCCAAAGATGCTGCCGAACAACAGCATCACAAAGGCAGCTTCTAAATAAGGAGGCTTCCCGGCCAGAGGCCAGTGGTGCCCAGATGGGAAGCCCATGTCATGGCATCTCACCTGCTGGGCTACCTGCTCAGTCACTGCCTGGGTTCTTGCATTCCTCCTACTCTGAGCATCTCCCCAATCTTACCATGCTGCCACCCCTCCTCTCTCCTTCCCCCTCCCCCTCCTTTTCTATAAATTGTTGAACCATCTTGTCAGTTTCTGAGGGAAAAACAATACCTTGCTAGGATTTAGATATGATTGATATAATCTATGTCTTGATTTTGGGGAAAATTGATGCCTTTCCAAAGACAAATCTTTTAATCTGTGAACATGGTATGTCCTTATTTTTCTTTTTTCTTTTCTTTCTTTCTTTCTTTCTTTTTTTTTTTTTTTTTTTTTTTTTTTTTT
>VMDO01000533.1:187629-289385 GCA_007922755.1 Pedetes capensis | reverse complement strand
GTGTGCTATCATGAATGGTATTTTTCCTGAAATTTCCTTCTCTTCCTGTTTGGGATTGGTGTAAAGAAAAGCTATTGATTTTTGTGTGTTAATTTTGTAGCCTGCAACTTTGCTGAAGGAGTTAATTAGTTGTAACAATTTTCTGGTTGAGGTTTTGGGATTTTTCAGGTATAAGATCATATCATCTGCAAATAAGGATTTGACCTCTTCATTGCCAATTTGTATCCCTTTGATTTCTTTCTCTTGTCTGATTGCCCTGGCAAGGACTTCAATTACTATGTTGAATAGAATAGGAGAGAGAGGACATCCTTATCTTGTTCCAGATCTAAGAGGAAATGGTTTCAGTTTTTCTCCATTTTATATAATGTTGGCTGTAGGTTTGTCGTAAATGGCTTTTATGAAATTAAGGTATTTGCCTGTTATACCTATCTTCTCCAGCATTTTTACCATGAAAAGGTGTTACACTTTGTCAAAGGCCTTTTCAGCATCAATTGACATGATCATGTGGTTTTTGTTTGCCAGTTTCTTGATATGCTGGATTACATTAATTGATTTCCGTATGTTAAACCAGCCTTGCATCTGTGGAATAAATCCCACTTGGTCATGGTGATTAATCTTTTTCATATGCTGCTGGATTCTGTTTGCCAGAATTTTATTAAATATTTTTGCATCTAGATTCATAAGGGAGATGGGTCTATAATTCTGTATCTTAGATGAATCTTTTCCTGGTTTAGGTATCAGGGTGATGGTAGCTTCATAGAATGTATTTGGGAGTGTTCCCTACTTTTCTATTTTTTGGAATAATTTGAGGAACACAGGTATTATATCTTCTTTAAAAGTTTGGTAGAATTCTGCTGTGAATCCATCAGGACCTGGGCTCTCCTTTGTTGGGAGACTTTTAATTACCTTTTCTATTTTTGTATATGTAATGGGCTTGTTTAAGTCAGTTATGTCTTCTGGGGTTAGTTTTGGTAGGTCATATGTGTTAATAAATTTGTTCATTTCTTCTGCATTTTCATATTTTTGGGAATACAGTATCTCATGGTAATCCCTGACAATTTTTTGTATTTCATTGAAGTCAGTGGTTATGGACCCATTGTCTTTCATAATCCGTACTATGTTAGATTTTTCCTTTTTCTTTTTGATGAGGTTAGCCAGAGGGGTGTCTATTTTATTAATCTTTTCAAAGAACCAGCTCTTAGTCTTATTAATTTTTTGAATTATCTCTTTGGATTCTAATTGAGATATTTCTCCCTTTATTTCTGTAATTTCCTTTTGTGTGTTCCTTTTAGGGCAGGTTTTTTGTTGGATTTCTAGTGTCTTAAGCTGCGTCATTAGGTCATTTATTTGGCTCATCTTTATTTTATTGATGAAGGCACTTAATGCTATAAATGTCCCTCTTAAAACTGCCTTTGCTGTATCCTATATGTTTTGGTATGATGTGTTTTCATCATCATTTGATTGTAGGAATTTTTTAAATTCCAATTTGATTTCATCAACAATCCATGGGTCATTCAGTAGTTTATTATTCAGTATCCATGGGTTTGTAAGGTTTCTTGGAATTATTCATGCTCTTGAGCTCCAATTTTATCCCATTATGATCTGATAAGTAACAGGGGATAATTTCTACTTTTTTGTATTTGTTGAGGGAGTTCTTATGGACTAGCATATGATCTATCTTAGAAAACATACCATGTCGAGCTGAAAAGAATGTATATTCCTCATCATGTGGATGAAATATTCTGTATATATCTGTGAGATCCAACTGGTTTAGGGTGGAGATTAGATTTGACATTTCTCTGTTGATTTTTTGTTTTGATGACTTTTCTCTTGATAAAAGTGGGGGTATTGAAGTCTCCCATTATTATTGATTCTGGTCCAATAAAGTTCTTTATATTCCATAAGGTTTGTCTTATAAATCTAGGTGCCCCTATGTTTGGGGCATAAATATTTAGGAGCGTTATGGATTTTTGATCAATTGTTCCTTGTATTAAAATGTAATGAACTCCTTTGTCTCTTCCAATTAGTTTTGGAATGAAATTTAACCTATGTGAAATTAGAATTGGAACATCTGCTTTCTTTTGTTCCCCCCCCCCCTGCTAGGTATACATTTTTCCAGCCCTTAACTCTCAGTTTCCAGTCTTTGTGAGTTAGATGAGTTTCTTGAATAGCACATGTTGATGGTTCGTGTTTTTTCATCCAATTAGCCAGCCTAATTGTCTCTTAATTGGTGAGTTAAGACCATTTACATTAATAGAGATTATTGAGTAGCATTTATTATTATATATCCAATCATTACCTGTTACTGATTTATGAATCATGTTTGCTTTGGTCCTTTCTTGGGTTGCACTTATCTCAGCTAACCAGTTCTTTGATTTCCTTTGTAGGGTTGTCTTAACTCTCCTGGATGTGGTAATTGATTTACAATCCTCTCCAGGGCTGGTTTGGTGGTTGCATATCGTTTAAAAGCTTCAATGTTATTAAATGTCTTATACTCCTCATCTATTATCAAAGATAATTTTGTTGGATATATTAATCTAGGCTGGAGATTTTTTTTTTTTTTTAGTATTTGAATCACCTGTGTCTATTCCTTTCTAGCTTTCAATGTTGATGTGGAGAAGTCTGCAGTAATTTTAATAGGTTTTGCTTTATAAGTAATAAGGGGTTTCTGTCTTGCTGCTTACCAGATAGCTTCCCTGGTCTCTAATGACAGCATGTGAGTAATGATGTGTCTCGAGGATGATCTACTTGTCAGCCTTCAAAGGAGTCCTGAATGTCTCAGTGGTGTATATATCCATTTCCTGTACATTGGGAAGTTCTCCTTGAGGATATCATTTACTAGGTTTTGAAGGCCTCCAGTGGATCTTTCTTCTCCTTCAGGGATGCCCTGAATTCTTAAATTTCATTTTTTCATTCTATCTGAGTTCTCCTGGAAATCTTTTTTTAAATACCTTTATCATTGATTCCATTTCTGACTGCTTGTATTTAAGTTCATTTATGGCATCTTTGGAATTGGAAATCCTCAGCTCAGATTCATCCAGTCTTGATGAAAAGGATTCTTTAGCCGAGTTCAATTCAGTTAATTTGGATTGAGTTTCGAGGAGAGTGGCTGGTTCTTCCTTATCATTTTTAACTGGGATGACAGAACTGATTCCAAGTGAGATACCCTCCTTTCAAGGATTTCCAGGGTGCTTGTAGTATTTGTTTTAATTTCTCTTAGCATGTTTATAACCATGACTCTGATTCTGAATCAGAGATCTCTAAGAATTGAGAGTCCTTGGAGTTATTTGCTGGGGGGCTTTGATTTGTGGAGCCTTCAGATCCATCCTGCCCCTTTGTGTTTTTTGTAGGTTTACTTTGTGTGCCCATAATATGGTCCGGGAAATAGAATTTGTCTCCCCTGAGTGTGCAGAACTTCTCCCTCTGTTATTCTTTTGAGATTGTGTGGTACTGAATCTCTGGTGCTTATTAGAATTTATAAGCTGGGTATATTCTCCACTTTTTGGTCTGTGTGGTTCTCTCTTTAGTCCACCAGCCCAACTCCAAAGGGGCTAGGGGCTAGGGAGGTGATAGATTTTGTTTCTCTTCTGTGGGGTGAGAAAGGGGGGGATCTGGTGATAGAAGAGGGGGAAAGAGGAGGTAGAGGCAGAGGCTAATAGAAATTACTGTCAAAATTAAAATTAACGTTAAGACTTAAGGGTAAAATAATTAAAACAAAGACACATATATAGCTTAAGAAAAAGAGGAGAATAGAAAAAGGGAAGAGAGTAAAAGAAGAAAGGAAGAAAAATAGGAAGGAAAAAGAGAAAAGAAAAAAACCTCACGCATACATGCTCCCACATACATATAAAAACACTTGTAGTCAGGTGCGGTGGTGCACGCTGGCAATCCCAGCAGCTTGAGGATCAGGCAGGAGGATCACAAGCCCCAGTTCTGTGCAACCCAGCAAGACCCTGTCTCAAAAAGCAAAAAATATGGGCCGGGGGTGCAGAGCGGCGGTCCAGCACCTACAAAGCAAGCAGGCGCAAGACCCTGGGTTCAAACCCCTGTACAAAAAACAAAAAACAAACAAACAAAAAAAACCTCATGCATACACGCTCCCACACACATATAAAAACACTTGTAGTCAGGTGCAGTGGTGCACGCCTGGAATCCCAGTGTCTTAGGGGGGTGGAGGCAGGAGGATTGCAAGCCCGAGATCTGTGCAACCCAGCGAGACCCTGGACAACATTTCTTTATTGCTGGGGAGTCAACCTACCATGGAAACTCCAGCACTAATCCATGTGTGTGAACATCTTGGAAATGGTCCAGTTATGTTTAAATCATTTTTAATTCAAATTCTGATGAGTATTATTATATGCATTTTGCCTTTCAATTTTGTAGACAATTTTAAATACTTATTAGAGTTATGAAAACACAAAAATAATTTTAGTTTTTAAATATTGACATTTTGCTCTAATACATGGTTTTATAAGATATATCCAATTTTGTATTCATTGAATACAGCAATAGCTTATTGTTTAATATTTTAGATCATTACTGTCTATATAACACAAATTAGATGAAATCTTCACTAACATAATAGATGATTTTGCTAAAGTCAATAAGAATCTACTTTATGGGTTAACTATATAAATTTACATAACAAATATAATAATGTATATAATATGTGTGTCTTTATTTTATTTTTCATCCAAATACTTCCAGCCTATAGGTTAAGTAATGATTAATTATGATTATTAAATTCAGGCATCTTTGGTATTTTACTAACCTTCAGTCCGATAAACAGCCATGCATTGACTCACTTTTAATTCTGTTATTATGATGGTATATTTGACAAGGAAAGAGGGTTGAACATATTTTATTCAGTCATTGGTTAACTTGATTTGTAACTGTTGAGCATTTGGACGTGTGGTGTGGGGTATTCATGCTCTTGCCTGGGCCTCTCAGATGACTGAGCAGACTTCTTCACAGCAACAGGATGAGTAGCTCTGCCTGGCAGGCAGGGAAGTTTTCGATGAGAAGGTCCTTCATGGTATCATCAAGGATAGTTAGGAGCTCATCAGTAGATGTGCTTCCCATCAGGCAAAAGGAGAAGATCAGGAATAACACTTGCAAAGCTGAGGGATCACATTTTGTGAATTACAGTTAAGTTTGACATGGTTAGACATAAAGTGGGGGAGGATAGAGAACTGAATGGACATTGAGCTAGAGAGAAGACTCCGAAAAAGACACTAAACTCAATCCAGACCTCTTTTGTTGGGAAGTATCACTGACTACTTCATTCAGAAATACCTCTGCAAGCACTTACAGTGTACCAGGCACTGGGCTGGACACCGAGGGACAACTGCCATGAGGCCCAAGGGTTTCCTCTGCAGGAGCTTAGTGACAGAGTCAAGTAATAGGCACTATGTGTGTCTCAGTAGATGCCTTAAGTGAGGGATCTTGGGGCAGACACCTTTGTAATTTTACCCTGCCCAGATATTAAAGAAAGTAAACATTCTATCAATCTTTGCTGAATTGAAGTGAAAACATTACTGTTAGAATATTGGAATTTATTCCTAAGGTTACATTGCAGGAAGTACAAGGATGAAATATTTCCCCAGGTCTGAACTCTGAGAGATGTTGGAAATCTAGTAACTCATTGTTAGAAATGCCAAGAGCACCAAAGAAACCTTGTCAACAATAAAATATAAATAAAAATTAAGATATTGACTTACAATTATCACCAATGGAGAGAAGGATGTGGCAATCCACTCTTGAAGCAATCTCAAAACAATCAGCCATTGAAAGCCCTATGAGAGTTGTTATGAGTCAGACTGACTCCATGACACCCACAACAACAACAACATTATCACCAATAATGGCTTCCTTTGATCACTTACTATATACTGATCACTGTTAGGTGCTCTACATGAATTATCCCTTAATTCTCACTCTACCCCTATGATGTAGATTGGTTACCAAGGATCAGTGAAATGAATTACCCTGGAACTAGGGACATCATTACTGATGTCAGATGGATATTAGCCAAAAGCAGAGAATACCAAAAAGGTGTCTATCTATGTTTTATTGACTATGCAAAGGCATTTGACTGTGTGGATCACAAAAATTATGGACAGCATTACAAAGAAAGGCAATACCAGAGCACTTAATTTTATTCATGAGGAATCTGTACATGGACCAGGAAACAGTTGTGTGAACATAACAAAGAAATACTGCCAGGTTTAAAGTCCATTAAGGTGTGCCTTGGGTCTATGTCAGAACGGGAAAAAAATCTTTGCATTTTATACATCAGATAAAGGTCTAATTACTAGAATTTATAAAGAACTCAAGAAAAAAAACTCCCCAAAAAACAAATAACCCACTACACAAATGGGCAAAGGAACTGAGTAGATAGTTCTCAAATGAAAAGGTCCATAAAGCCATGAAACACATGAAAAAATGCTCAGTATCCCTAGCCATTAGGGAAATGCAAATTAAAACAACTCTGAGATTTCACCTTACAACAGTAAGAATGGCCAAGATCAACAAAACAAATAACAACAAATGCTGGCGAGGTTGCGGTGAAAAAGGAACACTATTACATTGTTGGTGGAACTGTAAATTGGTCCAGCCACTGTGGAAATCAATATGGGGATATCTTAAAAAACTAAAAATAGATCTACCGTATGACCCAGCTATAACACTACTGGGAATTTACCCAAAGGAGGATGGGTCATCATACCACCGAGACACCTGCATCTCCATGTTCAACGCAGCGCTTTTCACAATAGCAAGGATATGGAATCAACCAAAGTGCCCTTCAACAGAAGAATGGATAAAAAAAATCAACAACTATGATACATATACATGATGGAATGCTGCTCAGCAATCAAGGAAAATGAAATAAGGTCATTCGCAGCAAAATGGATGGAATTAGAGAAAATAATTTTAAGTGAAACAACACAAGCTCAGAAAGAAAAACACCACATGTTCTCACTCATATGTGGGAGTTGAATCAAAATTATAAGGAGGAAACATCCTATTCAAAGGTCGGATGAAAATAAAATGGGGGGAAAAAAGCTAAGAATGGTGTCAATATAAATGGTCTAGAAAATGCATGCAATTGTTCTGACAAGATAATAACAAAGTTCACTTCAGGAAAAATTTCTACATTAAACAGAACTGGGACTCAAGTACATATAGAAAAATATTACCAAGTAAATGATAGAGAAGACTTAGATGGGGGGGGGAGGCATACAAGAGGGTAAGGGGGAACCTATATGAATAATGTACATCAAAATGCATGTATGTAAATGCCACAATGAAAAGCATGTCAGAATGAATCACATTAAGGTGTACATTAAAAATGTCCAATAAAAAAAAAGAAAGGCAATACCAGAGCACTTAATTTTATTCATGAAGAATGTGTACATGGACCAGGAAACAGTTGTGTGAACATAACAAAAAAATACTGCCAGGTTTAAAGTCCATTAAGGTGTGCCTTGGGTCTATGTCCTTTCACCATACCTCTTAAATCTCTACATGAGACAATAATCTGAGAAGGTGGAATTTATGAAGAAGAACACAGCATCATGATTGGAGGAAGACTCATTAACAATCTGTGTTATGCAGATGACACAACTCTGCTTGCTGACAGTGAAGAGGATTTGAAACATTTTCTGATGAAGATCAAAGAACATAGCTTTCAGTATGCATTTTGCCTCAACATCAACCAAACAAAAATCCTTACAATTGGGTCACTATGCAACTTCATGATACATTGAGAAAAGACTTAGGTTGCCCAAGATTTTGCTTTTCTTGGTTCTATAATCAACAATCATGGAAGCAGCAATCAAGAAATTAAAAGACGCATTGCATTAGAAAAAGCTGTTGCAAAAAACTTTAAAGTGTTGAAAAGGATAGATGTCACATTGAAGACGAAGGTGCTTCTGACTCATGCCATTGTATTTTCAGTTGCATCATATGGTTGTGAAAGATGGACATTGAACAAGGAAGACAGAAGAATTAATGCTTCTGAATGCTGGAGATGAATATTGAAAGTACCATGGACTGCCAGAAGAACCAACAGATCTGTCCTAAAATAAGTGCAGCCAGAGTGTTCCTTGGAAGCTAGGATGGCTACACTGCATCTGATATTATTTTGTACATGAAGTCAGGAGGGACCAATACCTGGAGAAAGACATTACGTTTGGGAGAGAGGTGGGTCAGTGAACAAAAGGAAGACCCTCAACTAGATGGATTGACACAGTGTCTGCAACCATGGGCATAAACATAAAAAAGAGCATGTGCCTGGCACAGAATTGAGGAGTGTTTTTTTCTGTTTCACATAGGGTTGCTATGAGTGGGACCTGACTCAATGGCATCTAATAACAACACAATAACATAACTAATAAGTGACAGAACTGAAGTTCAAATGCAGGTTGGCTTGATCTAGAAAGATGTGGAAGGTGTCCCTCACTTCCTCCCTCTAAGGAAACCTACTCACAAAGAGCCAACAATGCTTTTTAAAATAGTCCAAAGGACTGCGTTCACCCTTAATATGCACTGTCTGGTAGGTGTGTGTGTTTGTGTCCATCTTGGTTATTTTACAGGATTTGGAGCATTGCCACATGTCTATGGTAAACAGATGACACATGGATGTATCCATCTGGCCATCTCTAAATCATGCTCACCTCAATGCATCAGTGCTAAGGTTCCTGTGGTGGGTTAAGGGATACCCACCACCAGCAGCCAAAAGAAAACAGCTACTTAACTGACAGGGTTAAGGGAGAAGGGCTTCCTTTTGCATGATTCCTTCATCCTGTTAGTGAGAGTCTATTTGCCCCATCAAGAATCAGTTTGAGATACTTCCCCACCTTCTTCAAATTAGAAGCATTTACTCTATTAGAAATGTTTAGAAGAATGTAAATATTAAAAGAAGAAAAATTACTTCTCAGAATAAAGTACTTGATTAAGAAATTTCCCTACAGATGAATCTCTGTTGCTGGGAGCCAGAAGATGATGGGAGAGTTTGCTGAAGAAAGATGATGGAGCTGCGCCACCTCATATGCCTGTCCAGGTTGGTTACCACATAAGGGTACCTGCCTGGGGTAGCAAGTGAGACCAAATTCTAGTGAGCATCCAGAGGTCCAGGATGGGGTCTGTGCTGAAGGGGAATTTTGTTTGGATCTCTCTGTATTCACCAAATATTCTTGTGGTAGCCATGTCCTAGAGGCCTCCCTCTTTTAGGGTACTAGTAGTGACACTAGGTGTTCCTCCCTACTCTTCTACATCTCTGCTGCAATTCGGAGCATTTGAGGGGCTATATGGAATAGTGGACTCTAGCCCTATGCTATCTAAATCAGTAGTCATTAGCCATGTAAGCACCTGAGTATGGCTGATGCAAACTGAGATGTACTACACATGTAAAATACGTACCAGATTTTGAAGAATTAATGGAAAAAGAATATAAAATGTTCATTAATAATTTTATATTGATTATTTATTAAAGTGAAATGTTTAAATATAGTGTTGTTATTAGGTGCCATTGAGTCGTGTCCGACTCATAGTGACCCTCATAGGGTTTTCCATGGCTGATTGTTTCAGGATTGCCTCTGGAGTGAATTGCCATGACCTGTTCCCATTTTTGCAGTGCTGGGAATCGAACCTGGGACCTCAGGGACTGCAGAGCAGTGCTCTACCAACTGAGCTAACTCCTAGCCCCTAAATAACAGGGTTTGGCAAAAATATATTCTTAAAATTTATTTCACCTCTTTCTTTTTTACTTTCTAAATGCAGCTACTAGAAATTTCAAAATTACCCATATGGCTTGCATGAATTCTTCTTGCACGATGCCACTCTAGAGTTAGGCGGAGCTGATTTAAATCTCCTCCCACTCACTTATCCACTTTGCTTTTTTTTTTTTAAACAAGGTCCTTGTTTCTTGTCCTGTAAACATGAGCTCGTAACTCCACAGAGCTGTTCTAAAGATTAAATAGGGCAATGTATGCCTCCTAACTCCACACTGGTACATGAATGTTTGTTACTATTGTAGTTCCTTGGTCACATGGCCCCACAGGGAGGGATGGGAGAAGCAGGTGGATATTCCCAGCATTCCATTGCACAGGTAGAAGTTGGCTAGAAGTGAGAAATTCTAGCCAGAAGATCTGCATTTGAGCACCATTTCCACTTTTCAGAAAGCTTGTCTATAGTAAAGGAGTATTTTTATGTGGATGTCTCCTACCTACTACCAATACACACCCCATCAAGGGTACCAGATGGTCAGTTCCCCAGGGCCAACATGAAGATCCATTCTCTAATCAGATCATCCTTCGGGGCTCACTTCTAGGTTATGTGTTTCCACCACCACTATTCTTTGTCTATACCATAAACGTGATGCCCCTTTTACCTTTCCGGACCTAAAACCAAAAATGAAACCCAACCAGCTATTCTGTAACCACAATACTCATAGCTTATATTCAGCTTTCTTCTAAGGCTGGTGAATGTAGGAGAGAATATTAAGATTTTTCATTTTTAAAAAGACCTCAAAGATCTTTATAAATCCTTGGTCCAGAAATGTTTCTTTGTGGGTACATTTATAATGTTTTTATTCATAAGTCAGGAAGCAAGGAAAGATGTGTTCAGACGGATGCCCAACTTTGGAACAAGACATACTCATTTCACATCTCAGAGGACTGACATCAAATTTCTAGGAGTTAAAAAGTTATGGTTTGGATTTTAAATGCATCCAAAAGCTCAAGTGCTGAAGGTTTGGGCCCCAGCTGATCACATTGTTGTTGTTGTTGTTGTTGTTGTTAGGTGCCTTGGAGTTGGGTCCTACTCATAATGAACCTCTGTACAATAGAAGCAGACACTCCCTCCAGCCCTATGTCAGTGCTTCTCTTCTATTCATAGGGTTTGCAATGGCCATGGGTTGTTTTACATTGGGACGAGGTTTAATGAATGTTTAGTAGATCTATGACACTGCCCATAAATGAAAGGAGATATAAAGATAAATGAGCATTGTATGCCCTCAAGGAGTTTCAGTCTAGAGGAAGCACTGAGATGTGTGCTCAATCATTTGACATATTTACTAAATGCTTACTGCAAGACAAGCATGTTCTAAACATGAGGAAAACTGTAGGGAATACAGTAAACACATTGCTAGCAGGCAGCTCATATTTTGGAGAGGAAAGAAAGACAATAAGGAAATAACTATGTAATGTGTCTGATATTATAGGAACAACTTGGTGCTACTCACCACGTTATTACTAGCTCTCTGCCTACTAGGTGCATGATGACATCACTCTTTTCTTTCCTCTTTGAGGTTACATATGGCTTGTTATGATCAATGACTTAGGAACAGAAATTGTGTCTGTCACTTTAGGCAGAAGCTTTATTCCCCAATAATCTTATTTTATTAGTGTTTTATTAGTCTACAACTTAACGGGATTCATTATGACGTTTCCATACATGCAAATCATTGTGTGTCGCTCGTGCTTACTTTCCCTTTTACTCTCTGTTCATCCCCTTCCTCCCCCCAGTGGTCTTTCTTCTACTTGCATGTCATGTTTGTTTTTTATCTATCTATCTATCTATCTATCTATCTATCTATCTATCTATCTATCTATCTATCTACTATCTATCTATCATCTACCTATATCTATCTACCATCTATATCATCTATCTATCTATCATCTATCTCCAGATTTTTGGCCTTACGAGCAAAATATGTGATATATCCCTTCCTGTCTCCCTTTATCCTTTATTCTTGCCCCCCCCTTTCTCTTTAGTCCTACGCAGAAACTTTAAGAGTCAGTGCACCAACCACCACATCCCCTCCTCACTGCTGCAGTGATTGTGGAAACACATGTTAGGTGATGCCTGATCACTCTGAGGCCTTGAAGGATTACCATGTATAGGGTCCCTTGCCTGCCTTCCATGGAAATGTAGCACGAGCAAGACAAATTTTTCCTCTACTTGGCCACTAACATTTGAGAATCACCAGTCACCACAGCATAGTCAGAGCTTATCTGATAAGAGAGGGTAGCTAACTACTCTGTAGAAAAAACAAGCAGAGTTAGGGTGTAAAAGAATCACATGGGGGTGATGACTTGTATATCAGTTACAGTGATTAGAGAAGTCCTATCTAATAAACTGATATTTGGGCCAAAACCTGAAAGAGATCAGAGTGTCAGCCATGATGATATCTGGGTAAAGAGCACATGGGACCAGCAAATGCAAGGGCTCTGAGTCAAGAGTGCATTTGGAATGTTTGATGATACCAAAATGGCCAAAGCACATTGAGCAAGAGAGATAATGGTAGGAAATTAATTAGGAATGGCTGGTAGGGAGTGGCAGGACAGGGAAATTTGTGGTCCACATGTAATATATGTAAACGGTCAAGTGCAAAGGACAGTTAGAGCATGAGGAATGATAGTAGATGGACAGCATTTAAGCAGGTCATCTTTAACTCTTAGCTCTATCTCATCACTTAGGTCTAAATCATCGCTGAATCTTAGTTACATTTTGGCTCTCTTCTCCACCTCCTGCCCTCAGCCCCACTGCCACTAGCTTGGTTTCAGTCTTATGACCTGAACCTGAACCATGGCAATAGGTCTTTAACTGGACATGCCCTTTTATTCTTGTAGTCCTCCAATGAATCTTCTATGCTGCAATCACTTTTGCCAGGAATTGATCCTTTGAAAATTCAAAACTGATCAAGTCACACATCCCTGATTATAGCATAGCAATAGCTCCACACTCCCTGATGAAAAAAAAAGAACCTCAGCTACTTGGGAATGAAAGGCTAGCCATCACATGCCAGCCTGTGGGTCCTTCTCTAGTCTTGACCTCACAGTTGCCCTTTCCTAGTCCCCTCCAGAACTCTCACTCTACACGCCATGTTGTCCACACCTCTGTGTCTTTGCACGTGCCATTCTCTTGGCCTTTTTCACATCTGTATTGGCCAGCATCACTCAACTCCTGCTCAGTCAAGGTCTCCCTTGCAAAACTTTCCATGACAGTGTCTCTACAACAAATCTACTGAGGCACCTTTCTCCTTGCCCTCAGAATTTTAGAGACTATACTCATGCTTGGACATAGGACCTAGTGTACATTTCTGACTAGGAGCTGTCTCCTCTTGGAGTGTGGATATTCTTTGAGGATGAAACCTTGTAATTCACTTCACGAGTCTAGGTGCACCCCATACAGTCCTTCCCCCACCACAGTGTCATTGTGATGTCTCCTTTGAAAGTACTCTCTCAGAGATTTTTCCAGATCTTGCCTTCCAAATGTGTTCTAGGCCCAGGAGCCCCCTCTTTGTGTCCAGCTCTGAAGTTAATGTTTTAAATCATCTGTGGTTTGGATATGGTTTTAGTGTGGCCCTCAAAGTTTCATGTGTTGGAAGCTTGGTTCCAGCGTGGTGGTATTGGGAGGTGGTGTCAACCTTTAAGAGGTGGGGCCTAATGAGAGGTCCTCAGGTCAGCTGAGGGTGCTGCCCTTTGGAAGGATTAAACGACCTCTCCTTTGACCTCCTTTGGGCCCACTCATCTATCTGACACAGTGATACTTGCTTCCTCATGTGCTTCCTTCATTGTTATTTGCCAGGAGGTGATACAGCCATGGGGGTTTTCACCAGAGCCTGTACTATGTCATTTAGACTTTCAACCCCCAGAATTATGTGCTAAACAAGCTTCCTGGCTTTATAGTTAGCCTGCCTCAAACATTTCATTATAGTAATGTAAAGTGGGCTAATACAAGACCCATCCACATTTCCAGCCCCAGACTTTTCCTTAGATACTCAAAGGATACAATGTTGGCCCACCTTGGATCAATAGTGGTATCTGGACAACTGCCAAAGCCAAGGTCACATCCCTTAGTTCGCCCAACAGTTAGTTGTGTGTTTCTCAGGTGTGTACACAGCATCTGTTGCACACAAGACTACAGAACTGAACTGACCTCACCTTGCAAAGGAAGGTTTCATCTTGCTTCTTCTTCACTCTGCACTTGCTTAAGGAAATAGAGGAGCCTTCCTCCCCCAACCTCTTCCAATATGATGCAAAGTCTGAAAATGTTTAAAAGGTGAGCGGCAGCAGCTTCCTACAAGCTTCCTGAGTTTGGGTGGTCCCACCAGGGCATATCAGACTTCCCTTACCCTCTCTTTCAGACTTCCCTTACCCTCTCTTTCCCATCTTCCCATACCTCCTTCCTCCTTAACTCCCCCCCCCAAATGCCGTCAGAGCTATCACTTAGGGATAGACTTAATAGAATTTGTCTGAGCCTGTCTCAAATAGGGATACAAAACCCACAAAGATGAAGTTGTGTGCTTTTCTTTTTTTTAATACTTGGCAATTCTTCTCAAATATGCATCCTGATTTGGGTGAGAGGTTAGAATGAGCTGTATGCAGACTTGTCAGACTCTGTTATGTTATCACAAATCTCCTCCTGGGGCCATTTTGCCTCAAAGAGTGTGTTTTGAATCTTTTCTGTCCTGGAAAAACCCATAGGAGCTGTGAGTAAGCATGGTGGCATGCACAGTCCTGGGTGTGGGCTAGCACATTTCTTGCCTGCTGGCTCCCAAGGTTCTGGGAAAGAGCATGATTATAGTAGGAAGAATTTCTAGGCAATATTGATTCTAGGGTATCAGGTAAACATGAAGGGAAAATTGTTGTTTTTAGGTGCCATCACGTAGAGTCCAACTCATAGCAACCCTATGTAAAACAGAATGAAACACTCCCTGACACTATGCCATGCCTAGCACTATGTCAGTGTTTCTCTACTATTCCCAGAGTTTTCAATGGCTAATTATTTTAGGAGTGGGCCTCTGGATCCTTCTCCCAAGTCTACAGCACCTGGTGTTTCCAGGCGGTCTCCCATCCAAGTACTAACCAGGCCTGATCCTGCTTAGCTTCCAAGATCTGATGAGGTCAGACACCAGGGTGATATGATTGTACATGAAGGGAAAATAAGGTTCACAAATGAAATGAAAGCTCAAATGGCCTTCCTTTTTTCTGGCCTAATTTCTTCTGGCTGATGAAAAGAAGACCCAACATGAAGAATTTGAGCCTGTGCTGTACATATTGTCCTCATATCTAGAAAGTCAAAAGGGCTCAGGAGACAGATTAGAAGAATGTGTACCCAAGCACATCAGAGATGTCATGGTTAGTTCCAATCTCACAAGGGGAAACAAAAGACTGCCCAGGGTGGTTAATTATGGATGTCAACCTGACTAGATTGAGAGATGCCTAGAGGATTGAAAGAGCACACTTGTGGCTCTCAGAGAAACTCTCTATCCAGCTTCTCTCTCTTCAGTGCTTTCTGAGGTGACCTGCAAATCCCTGGCTCTAGTATTAAAGGCTTATTTCAAACATTGGGAGCTTAGGGACTCATTTGAAAACAAGGCTTTATACCTTTCTAGTTGCATCCTAAACATTCTCAAGCCTTATGCCTAAAATTCAAGAAGAGTTAGCTGGTTTTAATAATGCACTGTCATAAAAAAATATAATAAGCTATTAATACATGCCAAGGATTATGGTTTGGATATGAAGCAGACTTTACAAAAGGTTCATCGGTTCCCAGCTGGTGGTGCTAATTTTTTTTCCGATACTGAGGGGCTGACCCCAGGCCTACTACATACTTTTCAAATGCTCTATCATTAAGCTGCACTCCCAGCCTCTTTAAATTTTTTTTTTTTTATCTTGAGACACCATCTTGCTAAATTATGCAGGCTGCCTCTGGCCTTGAACTTTCAATCCTCCTTCCTCAGCTTCCTGAGTTGCTGGGATTACAAATGTGAGCCGTCTTGCCTGGCTTGGTGATGGAATTGAGAGGTGACTGGATCATGAGGCTACTAACCTCATCAATGATTTAATTCATTGATGACTTCATAGATGAATGGGCTATTAAATGATGAGGTCTAATTGGAGGAGGGCTGGGATTTAGCTCAGTTGGTAGAGCGCTGCACTGCAGTCTCTGAGGTCCTGAGTTCAATTCCCAGCACCACAAAAATGGGAGAAGGACCTGGCAATCCACTCCCTAGGCAATCCCGAAACAGTCAACCATTGAAAACCCTATGAGGGTTGCTATGAGTCGGACACCGACTCGATGGCACCTAACAACAACAACAATTGTAGGAAGCAAGTCACTACACACCTATGAAGGATAGATCTTGTCCCCAAGGCTTTCCTTTCTCTCTCTGGCTCTCTCTGTTTCCTTGCTGCCATGAAGCTAGCAGTTTTCTTCCACTGTGCCCTCCACTATGACATTCCACCTTGCCACAGGCCTGAAAGCAATACAGCCAGCTGGCCATAGACTGAAGCCTATGAAACCAAGAGTCAAAATACACCCTTCCTTCTTTAAGTTGGCTTTTTAAGGTATTTTGTTACAATGACAAAAATCTTGTACACAAGTGTAAGAACATAGAAGAGATGTGAAATATCTCCTCCAACATGAAGGCTTTAACTCCACAGCCATGGATTTGCAGGTCACCGCAGAAAACACTGAAGAGAGAGAAGCTGGGGAGAGAGTTTCTCTGAAAGTCAGTGAGAGGCTACATCTGTATTTCTTACGCTTGGCTATACAGCGGGATCATGTAGAAATTTTTCAATTCCAAGGAAAGGAAGGCAAGATCAAAGATCTCTAAATGGAAAACTGGAGCAGTCACTTGAGCAGATGTAGTAGAGCTGCTGCCTCAACTATAAGGGGGAGATATCAAAGGTATGGGATTAGATAGCTTTTGCCCTCCTCCAAAGAAAGGAAAATCCATGGTGTCCTCATATCCAGAAGGTAAAAACAGCACTTAGGGCCCTAGTATGCCATGTTGCCTATGAAGTCTTCTTTTCTCTTGCTCTAAGTATGCCCTGTTGCCCAAAAGGTAAACCCCAATGTGTAGCATTTCTTAGGATCAGGTCTCTTTCTCTCATCCCCACTTCTGTTACTACCACATATTCCCAACACTATAACAGCCCTAATTTTTCTTGGTATCCAACCTCATCTGCACATTCATGAGTGATAGCTGACTTAATCTCTACATTCAGGTTATAGTCTAACCCCAGTGTTGGGAAACTATGGACCTTGGACCAAATCCAGCTTGCCATTTGTTTTTAAAATAAAGTTTCATTGGAACACAACCATGCCATTTCTTCCACACACACCCCCTTCATTGGTAAATGTTGGTGGGGTACAGAGTAGTACAGCATTTGATTTTTCCATCATGCAACTATTACATCACTTTTGTGCTGGGAGCCAAGGCCATAAGTAACCTTTTACAAGATACCCTGATGGAAAAGTGCAGGATGTGGTGAAAATAGCGGATGTCGAGTCACAGGAAATAGTGGATGTTGAGTCACAGGAAATAGCGGATGTTGAGTCACAGGGCATTGTGACCTTTGAGCTGAGATTACCACTGGATAGCGGTTGTCAGGGTTACAGGAAGAACGGAAAGTCCCTGACCCTTGTAACATTTTGGTACCTCCTCCTCCCATGTGTATATAAACTACAGCAAAAAATTAAAGACTTTGGAGCTTGATCAGACAGCCTGTCTTGCTCTCGTTCTTCGTGTCTCTTGTCTCTCCCATTCATTTGCCCCCTACTCTAGGTCCCTGTTCAAAAACCCCGTGGATTGGGGCACTTTTGATTACAGTTTTATCAACCTTTTGACTAATATGTAGTAAAATTCATATGTGTATTTGGGTTATATTCTCCTATTTTTCCTGTGTACTCATGAAGTTGCGTTGTTTACATTAAGATTACCTTTTCCCCCTTTATCCCTCTACATTGTTTCTCCTCCTTATTCCACCTCCTGCAATCTTTGCTTCCCTTTGCTAGTTCCCTCCCTCCTTCTTTCTATTCTTTTAATTATCCCTTCTTCACTAAGTTACCTGTGCATTTTTATATATCAACTTATATATAGGATTTTTTCTTCCTTTAAGTAAGATTCAGCTCCCACATATGAGTAACAGCATATAGTATTTCTCTTTTTTATCTTATGTTTTTTCACTTAGGAGGATATTCTCCAGTTCCATCCATTTTGCTGCAAGTGACATTATTTCATTTTTTATTGCACGGTATAATATTGTAATATTCCATTGTCTATACATACCATAATTTTTTCATCCATTCTTCTGTTGATGGGCATCTTGGTTGGTTCCATATCCTTGCTACATACATTGTCTGTGGCAGATTTTGCACTTAAAATAGCAGAGTGGAGTAGTTGCAACATTGACAATATGGCCCACAAAACAAAACAGCTACTGAAAGTGACTGTGAATCATGGGCTAAGCCCCTTTGTCCAGTGATTGATTCAGAATAGGATCCTGAGATCTTTTGGTCAACCAATTAGGATGAGATTGCTCCTGAATTTTCCTAAGAAGGTAGAACAGGAACAGAAAAACCTTATTTATTTTCTATCATTGTTCTGTATGAATATGACAGCCAAGCCACTGAAAATGGAAGAAAGGAAGGGAAAGAATTTAGGTCTTCGATGATATTGTTCAGTCCTTCAATCAGCTATGAAGACTGCCCCAACTTTGCACTTCTTGATATCTGACATAATAAGTACCTGTACTATTTGAATCAATTTCTGATGGGGTGCTTTATTATTTCCATACTAAATATCCTGAGTCAAATAAAATTACTAAATTCAACTCAAGAAGAAATACTAAGCTCAAAAATATTGACAAACATTAAACCCTTAAATCACTGCCAATAATCTATCTACAAAACAAAGATCAGGTTTAGTCCAAGGTTGCTTGACAAAACTTTCATAGAAGAGATAACTCATATTTTATGTTACAGTTCTAGAGAATTAGAAAAGGGAGAAGCTGCCTAATTTCTTTTATGAATTTAGCAAAATCATGAGCAGTAGAATATGACAAATTTTTTATCATAGGCATAGCTAGAAACAGCTGTCTCCTCCTGACCACCGAGACGACCAACACAGGTGTTTGCCCCTGGAAGGCAAAAGTGCCCGAGGCTTCTCCTTTCTCCTGTCTCCGCCGGGGTCCTGAGGGCCGCAGGAGTCTGCGCCCCTCACCTGAGGGTCCCGAGTGAATTGTGTTTAGTATCTGTGTGCTCGGCGGCGCAGCCCGTCCGAACCTTCAGGCTGGACCGGGAGGCGCGCGCCCCACACCTATGAGAGATTTATGGTGAACCACATGCTGACCTTTGTTAGTATTTCGACTGGAAGAATCCTTAGTTATTAACAGACATAAAGTGAGGAAAATATCAAAACCCAGTGATCCAGAGGGCAATGGAACCTTGAGGCAGAAAGCAGAAGAAATAGCTAATAAATACACAAGTTTTGGTAAAACTTAGCATTCATTAACTTTATACAAAATAAAATAAGGAAGAAATAAAGATTTAATGAAAGAGATGAAAAGAAGGGAAGCTGATAGAAAAAAAGAAATGTAGTAAATTTGGACCCCCATGTGTCTGTCAGTTTGCTGTACTGTGGGGGCTTGTGTGTTGCTATGATGCTGAAAGTTATGCTACTTGTATTACAGATGCCATCAGGGTCACCCATGGTGGACATATTTCAGCTAAGCTTCCAGTCTAAGACAGAAGAGGAAGAAGGACATGGCTAACCTACTCCCAAAACAAATAGCCATTGAGAATCCTATGCAGAGCAGAGAAACACTGTCATATATAGTGCTGGAAAATGAGCTTCTCAGTTTGGAAGGCACTCAAAAGATGACTGGGGAAGAGTTGCCTCCTCAAAGTAGAGTCTACCTTAATGACAGGAATGGAGTTAAGCCCCAAGGACATCCATTTCCTGACGTAACATTACTCAAAATGAGAAGGAACAACAGTAAACATCCATTAATAATTGGAACATGGAATGTACGTAGTATGAATCTAGGAAAATTAGAAATCATCAAAAGGGAAATGGAGCACATAAATTTTGACATTCTAGTCATCAGTGAGTTAAAGTGGACTGGCATGGGCCATTTTGAGTCAGATAAACAAATGGTCTACTATGTCAGGAATGACAGATAAAAGAGAAATGGGGTTGCATTCATCATCAAAAAAGACATCTCAAGATCTGTCCTGAAGTACAATGCTGTTGGTGATAGAATAATTCCCATATGCCTACAAGGAAGGCCAGTTAATATAACTATTATTCAAATTTATGCACCCAACACCAAGGCTATAAATGAAGATAGGGAAGTTTTTACCAGCTTTAGCAATCTGAAATAGATCAAACATGCAATCAGATCTACTGATAGTTACTGATGACTAGAATGGAAAAGTTGGAAACAAAGAAGGCTCAGTAATTGGAAATACAGCTTTGGTGACAGAAATTATGCTGGAGATCACATGATAGAATTTTATCAGACCAATGATATTTTCATTGAAAATACATTTTTTCACCAACATAAATGACAACTATACACATCGAAGTCACCAGAGGAAACATACAGGAACCAAATTGACTACATTTGTGGAAAGAGATGATAGAAAAGCTCAACATCAAAAATCAGAACAAGATTAGGTGCTAACTGTGGATCAGACCATCAACTGCTCATATGCAGGTTCAAAATGAAACTGAAGAAAATTAGAACAAGTGTATAAGAGCCAAGATATGACCTTGAGTATATCCCACCTGAGTTCAGAGACCATCTCAAGAACAGATATGATGCATCTGACACTAATGATTGAAGACCAGATGAGTTGTAGCATAACATCAAAGACATCATTCATGAGGAAAGCAAAAGGTTATTAAAAAGACAGGAAAGAAGTAAAGACCAAATTACATGTCAAAAGAGTCTTTGAAAATTGCCCTTGAATGTCAAACACCTGTAGTAAAAGGAAGACATGAAGTTAAGGAACTAAACAGAAGATTTCCAGTTTGAGAAGACAAAACCAAATATTATAATGACAATGTGCAAAGAGCTGAAGACAGAAAACCAAAACAGAAGAACATGCTCTGTTTTTCTCAAACTTAAGAAATTGAAGAAAAAATTCAAGTTTCAAGCAGCAATAGTGAAGGATTCGACAGGGAAAATATTAAATGATGAAGGAAACATCAAAAGAAGATGGAAGGAATGCAAAGAGTCATCACAAGAATTGGTGGATGATCAACTATTTCAAGATGTTGCATGTGATCAGGAAGCAATGGTGCTGAAGGACAAAGTGAAAGTTGTCTTGAAGGAATTGGCAAAGCACAAGGCTCCAGGAATTGATGGAATACCAATTGATATGTTTCAAGAAACAGATGCAGCACTGGAGGTGCTAACATGTTTATGACAAGAGATTTGGAGAATAGCTACCTGGCCAACTGACTGGAAGAGATCCATAATTGTGCCTATTCCCAAGAAAGAGGATCTAATCAAGTGTGGAAGTTATCAAACAATATCATTAATATCAAATAAGCAAAATTTTACTAAAGATCATTCAAAGGAGACTGCAGCAGTATACAAACAGGGAACTCCTGGAAAATTAAGCTGGATTCAGAAGAGGATATCAAAATACGGACATCATTGCTGATGTCAGATGGATCTTAGCTGAAAGCAGAGGATACCAGAAAGATATCTATGTTTTATTGACTATGCAAAGACATTTGACCATATAGATTACAATAAATTATGGATAACATTGCAAATAATGGGAATATCAGAGCACTTAATTGTACTCACGAGGAATCTGTACATAGACCAGGAGGCAGCCTTTTGAACAGATCAAGGAAAAACTGCTTGGTTTAAAGTTGAGAAAGGTGTGTGTCCGGCCTGTATCCTTTCACCATGCCTCTTCAGTCTCTATGCTGAGCAAATAATCTGAGAAGCTAGACTTTATGGAGAAGAACATGGCATCTTGATTGGAGGAAGACTCATTCACAATCTGTATAATGCAGATGACACAACTCGGCTTGAGGAAAGTGAAGAGGATTTGAAATATTTACTGATGAAAATCAAAGAATATAGCTTTCAGTATGTATTGTGTCTCAATATCAACAAAACAAAAACTCTTATAACTGGGTCAGTATGTGGCTTCATGATAAACAGAGAAAAGACCGACGTTGTCCAAGATTTTGCTTTAGTTGGTTCTACGATCAATACCCATGGAAGCAGCAGTCAAAAAATCAAAAGACACATTCCACTGGGAAAAGCTGTTGCAAAAGACTTCTTTAAAGTGCTGAAGAGTAAAGATGCTACATTGAAGGTGAAGGTGCCCCTGACTCATGCCATGACATTTTCAGTTGCATCATTTGGTTGTGAAAGCTGGAGACAGGAGAATAAATGATGTTTTTGAATTATGGTACTAGAGATAAATATTGAAAATACCATGGACTGCCAGAATAATCAACAGATCCATTCTAAAATAAGTGCAGCCAGAGCATTCCTTGGAAGCTAGGATGGCTAGGCTACATCTGATGTATTTTGGACATGTAGTCAGAAGGGATCAATCCCTGGAGAAGGACAATAAATTTGGGAGAGTGGCAGATCAATGAAACAAAAGTAAGACCTTCAACTAGATGGATTGACACAGTGTCTGCAACAATGGGCTTAAACATAAATAAGACCACGGACCTGGCACAGAACCAGGGAGTGTTCCATTCATTCTGTTGTACACAAGGTCTCTGTGAGTTGGACCCAGCCCAAAGGTGTCTAACTAGAACAAGAAGAAGTAAATTTGAAATGAAAAGAAATTTTTCTTAACATGATATAGATATTTACCAACAAACCAAAGCAAATTTCATCCCAATGTGAAGATTAGAAGCATTACCTTTAAAGTTAGGAACAAGGCTAGGATACTCACTATTACTCATTCTATCTAGGACAGAAATTCAGAGGGGTTTGGTGAGGGAAGAGAAAAAGGGAGAGAAGAACTGAAAAACTGAAACAATGTGATTAATATTAACCAATGATATTCTTGTCTACATAGAAAATTGAATTGAACATAATTCATAACAGGGTTAATAAAGTGAATGATGGCTCATCAAAGTTTTTGGATGGAAAAGCAATATATAAAACAATACCTTTGTTGTACCTAATGAATGAACAACCATTTAGAAAGTGTAATTAAAAGAAAATTGACGGGCTGGGATTTAGCTCAGTGGGTAGAGCGCTGCACTGCAATCTCTGAGGTCCCGAGTTCAATTCCCAGCACCGCAAAAATGGGAGAAGGGCCTGGCAATCCACTCCCAAGGCAATTCCGAAACAGTCAGCCATTGAAAACCCTATGAGGGTTGCTATGAGTCGGATACTGACTCGACGGCACCTGACAACAACAACAATTAAAAGAAACACTCTCATTTATAATATAGAAAAAAATAAGGCTCATAATACTTGTAACAAAAAATATATATCTTACCAGAAAACATAAACATATTGAAGATCAAAACAACAAACATGGAGCGATTACAGAATGTTAATAAATGGAATGATGATTCAATTTGTAGAAGTAATAATGTTTACCAAATTAATCTATAAATTCATTGTCATTCTAATGAAAATTTTAACAGGGTTTTTGACTAAACTTGACAAGGGAATCCTAAAAATTCACATAGAAGAATAAAGGATTAAGAGTAATCAAAATATATTTTTTAAAGAAAGTATGGTACGTAACTATAATCCTAGTGACTGAAGGCGCAGAGGCAGGAGTATCACAAGTTGAAGGCCACAGGCACCCTACATAACTTAGCAAGATCTTGTCTCAAAATAAAAAAATAAAAAGGGGTTGGGGTACAGCTCAGTGATGGAGCACATGCTCAGCATGCATGAGGCCCTGGGCTCTAGTAGCTGCCCCCAAAAGGAGGCATTTTGCCCTCCTAAATATCAGAACTTACTGTAAAGCTTTAGTGCTTAAAACAGTGTAATATGAACTCAAGGAAAAGTGCAGAGACTAATGGGAGGAATAGAATAGAAAATTCCAAAACAGACAAACACATATAAAGAACATCATACATATGAGGTATGAATTAAAAATATGGTAAATATTTAAAGAAAATAATCATTACAGCAAAAAACATATTGGCATTGACCCCCCTCAATATATACCACACCCAGCTGTGAGTGTACTTATGCTATTATTATCACTTCCGAAGCGCTACTGTAAGTCTTGTTTGGTGAGTAATAAATTGTTAATTTAAACATTCACCATATTTTTTTTTCACACCCTGTATACTCTGGTGCCTGGGGATCTCTGACAGTGGGATAATTAATAGTGGGGAAAGAACGAACTATCTAAGAAACGAAGCTGAGGGTAAAAAAGAAAATCTACAAAAACCTTTACCCTACATAAAAGTTAATTCTACGTTAATTTAAACCCTAAATATGAAATACAAAACTTTAAAATTATGAGATGACAACAAAGGGCACTATCTTTATGACCTTGAAGTAGGGAAATGTTCTTAAAGCACAAAATTTACCACATTATAGTAAGGAAAAGTTTCTGTATAACAAAGCCAGTATAAACAGAATTTAAAGGTACATTATTAGAAGAGAATATAATCAAGAAAATATTAGATTAATATATATGTGTGTGTATATATATATATATATATATATACATATATAAGTTTATAAATAAGATAAAGACCACCACACAGAAAAGTGAGCAAATGGAGAACTCTAATGCACAGAACTTTGGCTTTAAAAGTTCTGCCCCATTTCTCTTTGTATGAACTTCATCTGGAGAACATAAGCTCATTGTTGGACTGGGTTTCCTGTTGGATAGTGAGACTTTTCCTCACAGTGCTCTTTAGTGCCTTAATCATATATATATATATATAATTATATATATATATATATGTATATATATATATATATATATATAATAGCAAATTGCCAACATGCTTAATGTGCTTAACGTATACAATCAATCTTCCTCGATCATATACTCCATATTTGCAAATCCTTCTACATGCTAAGGTTCATTGGTAACCCCAAAACCAATATTTGTAGCATTTTCCTGGCTATTTGAGGACAGGTCTAGAGTGATGGAAAATCTGAGACACCTGTGGCACACGTCCCCAGGTAAAGTAGGACAAGGCTACATTCTGCCTTCTTGTTTCGGCTTTCCTTCTCTGAAGTATTCTTTTGTGGGTCTATTTAGTGCCACATTCTTTGCATCTCTTGTGCTTTCTGTTGGTGATTTTATGATTTAAAATGCTTCCTAAGCATCTTGCCAAAGTGTTGTTTGGTGTTCCTAAAGCTCAAAAAAGCCATACACTGGTACTTTGACACTTGAATGACCCTGTGCTCAAGCATTTTGGTCCTTGACCAATATTCTTGAGAGAATCTGACTCGGTGCTCAACCATGTGTTCTCCACCACACCACTATGCTAAAACCTACACAAGATGCCACACTCTCCCATGATGATTCCAAGTGAACCAAATAGGAAAGTATCGATTTTCATGTCAATTTGAAGCAGCAAAGACTGGTGCTGGGTTCATTATCTTGTGTTTTTGTTTTTATTTTGTTTTGTTTTTACATATATATACATATGTGTGCCGTAAGGTCATCCTGACACCCAAGAAAGTTTCTATTGCTAAAAGTGAGGAGAAAAAAGAAAATATTAAGGACTACATTTGAAATAAAAAAAGAACTTATTGCTAAGTTATATGAATGGTATACATGTGTCTGAATTAACCATTCATTTTGGTGCCAGAACGAATAAATACATTCACATTATTTCTTACGAGGAAGAAAGTGTTGTGCATGCCAACTGATTGGCACTCCACTAGCCTTCCAGAGTGGACTGTGATTGAGCGCCAAGGTACACTGCATATGTTTAAAATCTGAGTCATGCATGTGGTTGTATTTTTAAAATGGCTTATAAAAGACTTGTATTTACATAATATATCATGATTTTAAAGCATTTAAAAAAACAAAAGACCGTGAGGCCAAAGCTTAGTAAATGAGAGAGACTGAGGAGACAGGTGGTCAGGAATATCGCCACGAAGAGGTGGAGGCTAAAGGAATACATCTGAATATTCACAACCAGAATAAGACATCAATACTGTCAAAAGATTTCGCAAGATTATTCATTCCTTTCTTCTCTATCCTGGCTTTACATTCCTCCTAATAGCTTTCCCCCTCAACTCTCAAGAGACCCAAATAGCAGGAGCATCATATTTAGTAGGACATCTCAAAGATTGGTGTTTCTAGATATCTTACTCTAATGAGGAGTCTGACTCCACGTTCTGATGTTTGACTTCCAATAGCTATAAACCCTTGCCCTTCCCTCTTTCCCCTGTCCCACATATGGACAAACTGATAAGAGAGTCCAAGTGTTCTCTCCTTTGGCATTGGTGGAAGATTCAAACCACACAAGACTTCTGTCTGCACAGGAAACTCTTGGAAAGACCCACCACCGGAACACAATAAAAATCCCAGAGCAGCCTCTTTTCCTTGTCTTTCAAGCCAGGGCTTCAAAGCTACAAAAAATTGAATTCCATTTTGGGTGCTGGTTTAATATGCTCAGATTTAGAGGATTTGAATTTGGTTGGGGTTCAGGTTCACATCCTATGTGTAGGTTTGTTGTTGTTGTTGGGTGCCGTCAAGTCAGTGTCTGACTCATAGCAACCCTCTGTACAACAGGGGAAACACTGTTGTCAGTGCTTCTCTGCTGTTCATAGGGTTTTCAAAGGCGGATTGATTTTTGGGAGGGGTTGCCAAGTCCTTCTCCCAAGCCTACAGCACCTGGTGTTCCCAGGCGGTCTCCCATCCAGGTACTAACCAGGCCCAACCCTGCTTAGCTTCCGAGATCTGACGGGATCGGCTGCCACAGGGCTACAGCTGCAGGCTATGTGTAGGTAGCAGGGCTTTAAATAGAACTTGAACTCCATGCCTGACCCTGTTCTGGTTCAAGCATTTAAATACATTCTCTGAACCCAAACCTGAATCTGAACGCAGTGAAGAATGGGGTTTGAATTCAGCTTTTAATGCACTTTTTTTTGGTATTATTAGCTATCTAAAAATTGAAAGACAAAACTGGAAAACATTTGTCTATCTACACACAGTGCTTAAATTTTAAGCCAATCCAAACAGAACCAGAACCATCTAAATTTTATCATATTGAACCCATACCCAAACCAGAACCCAATTTTTCATGGGTTTGAAGCCCTGTTTTAAGTCATTTTCAGACCTGTTGCTCAGCGTTCCTGTTCTGCTGTCCCCTGAAAAGACTCAATTTTTAACATAACAAACCTATTCATACCCTATTGGTGTAAGTGAGACACCATTGGTTTCTATATTCAAATCAAATTGTGGGTGAAGGTCCATATTATTTTTACAGAATGACTATAATGCTTCCACTCTAGAGGGAGTATTCCAAGCTTTAGAAGGAGCCAACATAATCTAGGGCTTTGTGGAAACAAATATGTTGAGAGATTAAAAAAACTGAGCATACGCTTTAGGAAAACCCAAGCACACAGAAAAGGCAAAATGAATTCACTCAATTCTCTTTTTGTACATTCACAACACAGATCACTTTTGTGGCTCCAAAAGATGTGGGGATTTCTCCCCACCAGCAAGCAAAAAATCAGTTTTGCTGTTGCTGGGCGTCTTCCAACACAACCTGTTCTGACACTGTGTACCTGGAGGTAGAATCAAATCTCACAGGTCAAGGGTTTGGTTCCCAAGACTACATCCACTTCAGATTCAGTTGCAAGTCCAGCTCTCTGGAACTTCTGGCCAATCAGCTTGGGCTTCCCACCACGCTGTCTTCAGGTTTGTTTAATTTGCTGGAGTGGTTCACAGAGCTCAGGGGAACACTCTACTTACATCTACTGATTTATTGAAAAAGTTTTGCTTTTTTTCAGTACTAGGAGCTTGAACCCAGGGCCTCCACCACTAAGCTACATCCCTAGTCATATTATTATTATTATTATTATTATTATTATTATTATTATTATTATTATTATTATTTTGAGACAAGTCCTAAGTTGCTCAGGTTACCTCTGGCCTCATACTTGCAATCCCCTACCTCAGCCTCCAGAGTTGCTGGGATTTCTGGCATGTGCCACAGTGTCCACCTAAAAAGGCTATCTTAAAGGATACAAAAGGCAACCAGCTAAAGAGACACACAAGTGAAATCTAGAAGGGTCCCAGGCATGGGAGCTTCTGTATGGTTGGGGTTCACCACCCTCCTAGCACATGGGTGAATTCCTTCACCTCCTGTGAAATCCTATGTGTTCAGTTTTCCAGAAGACATCCAAACCCTATTCTTTTGAGTTTTTATGGAAACTTCATTGCATAGACATTATTGCTAGTAGACTGGGTGGGGAAACCCAGCAAGATTTGTCTATTCAGCTACTTCTTGACCTGTCTGTGTGACCTTTCTCTCTCCAGAGTATGAGGAAAGAAGCTTCTGGAATCAGGAGGGTTTTGTGACTTACTCAACAGGAAAGATAGGTGAGAGAATTTCTTTTTATTTTATTTTTTTCGGTACTGGGGTTGAACCCAGGGCCTTGCACTTGCATGCTTTGCAAGTGCTGGGCCACTGAACTGCAGCCCAGCTCATTTTTTTACTTTTTTTTGAGACAGGGTCTTGCTAAATTACACACACTGCCTTTGGTCTTGAACTTGCAATCCTCCTGCCTCCACCTCCTGAGTTGCTGGGATTACAGGTGTGAGCCACCACACCGGCAGCGAGAGAATTTCTTTGTGGCCAACTCTGAGACAGAAAAGTGAGAGAAGATTAAAGTGACAATAACCTGACTTGAGGAAGAGAAATTTCAGTTTCTATGGCCTGCTTTAGGGAAGGAGTTATGAAACAAGAATCATGGATAAAAACCAAAAAGTATGTATCATAATATCACATCAAGTAAAACAACTTCTTTAGTGATTGATTGCAAAAAGATTCACTTGATTTTGGGTCTTCTTGTAAATACACTATACTTTAACCTTTAACTTTGCCTTCTTCTTGTTGTTAGGTGCCTTCAAATCATGTCTAACCATAGCTACCTTTGTAGGGTTTTCAATGGCTGATTGCTTCGGGAGTAGATTGCCACGTCCTTCTCCCATTTTTGTGTTGATGGGAACTGAACTTGGGTCCTGAGAGAGTACAGAGCAGCACTCTACCAATTGAACTAAACCCCAGCTCCAACCTTCCTCTTATGCTATGCTAAAAAATAAATAGGAGTCATTGTATATTTATCTGGACTATTCATTACTTATCTAGTGCTATTATCTGTCTTATTCATTGCAGAGTCCCATGACTGTAGATTAAAAGATAAACCCTATTTCCTGAAAAGCCCCCTCTTCTTCCAGTGTACCTCTTTGGACGTCCATATTCCATGGCAATGGCTCACCTGGAATAACAAGGAATATAGAACCCTGTCCATAAGTACAAAGCCTTAAATTATAATTTCTACCATATGACCCTGTCCCTTGCTGTCACTTAAAGGTCTACCACTCTGTACTTTAGCTCTTCCCCATCTTCCCTCAGAATGGAAAGTGCAACAAGAATAAGAAGCCTGTAATTAGAAGACACCACTAGCTAAATGTATCAGAATGATTTATTGATGGATAACAAGAGCACATATCATTTCCAAAATTATACCTTCTACTTTCCCAAGATGATATCCACCCATGCCCCTTTCCTGAGTGATAATAGCAAGATGAATTTCAAGGAACATGACTGAATGAGGAAGAAAGATAAACACCAAATGTCAAATATTTACAAAATACTCTGTACTTGCCTGAGCTCAAAGGGCCAGAATTTGAACCTACATACATCTAACTCCAATACTTGTCATCCTCATTGCTTATGGGATCTACCAGGCACCATTGATTACCTACTTCTCAGCCATTCCCCACATTCTTTCCTAAAATAGAATCCTGATTTCGTTCCACTATTAGGTAGCCATGTGCTTCAGAGGAATTTGTTCTCTTTCCAGAGCAGGTGAATTTTGATGAATTAAATCAAATATGATAGTTACATCCCTATTCTAATGGAGCAATGAGCATGTGATCCAGTCTAGCCCAATAAAACCTGAAGAAAGTCTGATGGGAGACTTCTTGGGACATTTTCCTTTCTCCTAAAAAATAAGTCCACTTGCTTTAAATTTTTACTTTTTAAATTTGTATTTATTTATTTACTGCCTCTGAATATATTTTAATGGATGTGATGTCCAGAACTTTACTGGGCATCTTGAGACACTGAGAAGAACTACCCTAAGAAGACATAACAATATCCTGAGATTACTATAGTGGAAAAGTATAAAGAACCTAGATACTTAACAAGATTGTTGACTTGATTTAACTAAACTTTATGCCTCCACTTTTCTCTGAAAATGAGATAATAAGATACTTTGGAACTGGAAGCCATGGCACATGCCTATAATCCCAGCTACCCAGGAGGCTGAGGCAGGACTACAGTACGTTCAAGGCCAGAGGCACCCTAAGCAATTTAGCAGACCCTGTCTCAAAAAATAAAAAAACGAAAAAGGGGTTGGGGGTGTGGCTCAGTGGTAGAGTGCTTGCCTAAGCTGCATGAGGCCCTGGGTTCAACTCCTCAGTACTACAATAATAATAATAATTTAATTTAATTTTTTTTTAAATTCTACTTTGGGCTTAGATATTTTGGGGTGATTTTTCTATTGAGATCCAAAATGACCTAAGTGACAGTTGGGCTGTAGACTATGATTTACCTGTTGATGTTTCAAACTCCTAAAATAAATTTCGTCATAAGTCAATGAATAAAAATTCTGCTTTGTTTATTGGATATAGAAATCTGAAAGAATGAAACACCTTTATAACCAAGAATTTTAAAAGGACAGATAATTTATAAAGGTATGATTGTTCTTGAAATCATGGTCACAGGGCAAACAAGTAGCTTAAGAAATCTAAGAAAAGACAGATGTTTCCAAAAAAGAGTGCTTTTCTACCTGCAACAAACTCCCAGATGCTATATAAGCAGGTAAGAGAGCTTTCACTAATAATTTTAATAGACTATTAAAGGTTGCACATGACAGTATATATTGTAGACTTTAGAAAGAATATAGAGCTACTGGGAGCCACAGACAAGGGTAATTCGGACTCATTTGTGAGCCCTTCTCCACGAACCTCACAACATGTTTGTAAGCCAGGATAAGATCCTGGAGATATCATCATTTAGGGTACAAACCTGTACAGCAGGGAAAGCAACTGCTGGGGCAAAGGCATGAAGATCTGCCCTCTCTCTCTGTTATTGTATTTAGGCACCCTTGAATCAGATCCAACTTATAGTGATCCAGGTACAACAGAATGAAACACTACTCAACACTGTGCCATGCACATGATCTTTCTGTTTGAGCCCATTGTTGGCCCCATGTTTCTCATTTTGAGTCGTGCCACATCAGCAAAAGGAAACCCCAGGGGCTTTACTCCACTTCCATCATTAAATTGACTCCGCTTTGAGAAGGTAACTCTTCCCCAGTCATTTCTTGAATGCCTTCCATCTTGGGGGGCTCATTTTCTGCTATTCATAGGATTTTCAATAGCTAATTGTTTTGGGAGTGGGCTATGAGGTCCTTCTCCCTAGTCTGTCTTAGTCTGGAAACTTGGTTGAAACCTGTCCACTGTGGGTGGCCCTGCTTGTATCTAAAATATCAGTGGCATAGCTTTCAGCATCATGACAATATGCAAGCCCCCATAGCAGGACAAGCTGACAGAAACATAGGGGATCTCTCCCCGTAGAAAAAGCCTTATTCCCTTGTTGGAATGACAACAAACCTGTTCCCATTAGGACACAGGTAAAGACACTTTGTAGCTGGGGAAGGGCTAAAGAACCTCTGAGGAAGGAATCTGTCCCAGGCTCAGACTACTAGATATCCTGCACTTCTAGGTGAGCAGAAGGATCACAAAGAAGGCTCCACTTCTAAGACTGAGGGACAGCACCTGTGTAAGACAGAGACCGAAGAACAGAAAACACAATCATTGCACTCTGAATACCAGGCTAACAAGTTTGTGAAACAAGTGAAAGCAGTCTTTGAGAGTGTGAAGAGCCTTTTCTGAGGCACAGGCACAGAGGGAAGACCTCAGTTTAAAAACCTCTGGCAAACCATGCCCTACCCTGAGCACAAGGTGAGGCTAGAAATTGAAGCTTATGATTGGGTGAGTGTTGTTGTTATTGTTAGGTGCCTTCGAGTCAGTATCCGACTCATAGCGACCCTCATAGCGTTTTCAATGGCTGATTGTTTCGGGATTGCCTTGGGAGTGGATTGCCAGGCCCTTCTCCCATTTTTGTGGTGCTGGGATTTGAACTTGGGACCTCAGAGACTGCAGCGCTCTACCAACTGAGCTAAATCCCAACACTGGGTGAGTGTAACCAGAACAAAAAAATAATCCAAACCCAGTCCAGCTCCTGATTTGATTGACTTAATCCCGCATATGAAAGGCATAGCAAAGAAGGAGGCATGCCCATAATATTTTCTACCTCAGTCTTCATTGTTCCTACAAAAATGTCCAGTTTTCAACCAAAAATTAAAAGACACACAAAGCAGCAAATAAAAACAACACACTGTTAAGAGACAAAGCAATTAACAAAACATTCAATGATGACAGTCATGTTGGAACTATCAGACAGAGTTTTTATAATAACTATGATTAATAACAGCCATGATTAATATGTTAAAGGTTCTGCTGGAAAGGTAGACAACTTGGAGGATCACAAGGAACACTTTAGCAGAAAGATGGAAACTATGAAAAAATGAAGTGATCAAAATGAAGAAGTGATAAAAAAAAATAAAGTGAATAGAGATGAAGAATACTCAGGGTGATCAAAAGATTTGACATACCTGAGGAAAAATATCAGTTAACTTGAAGATAATAAGTAGAAGTTACTCACGTTGAAACTCAAAAAAAGTGAAAAAAATTAGAACAGAAAATCCAAAAGCTGTGCAATGGTAGTAAGTAGTCCAACATGTATAATCAGAATTCCAGAAGGAAAATAGAGAATAATGCAAAAGAAATATGTGACAAGATAATAGTCAAGAAATTTCCAAAATATATTTTTATGGGACAAATTATCTGGTCACTCTAAAATGTTCTATGTTAATAGTCATTATTTTTTAAATTTGCTCAATTTCTAATTATCCATTCTAGGTATCATAATTATTTGATTTATGTATGTAAAGATTGTTTGTGTGTTATACTTATGTAATTATTTTAGATACAAGTTAATAGAAATTTAGTAGAACATGGTATTCCTGTTGTTGTTGTTGTTAGGTGCCGTCGAGTCGGTATCCGACTCATAGTGACCCTCTGTACAACAGGGGAAACACCATTGTCAGTGCTTCTCTGCTGTTCGTAGGGTTTTCAATGGCAGATTGATTTTGGGGGGGGGTTGCCAGGTCCTTCTCCCAAGCCTACAGCTTCTGGTGTTCCCAGGAGGTCTCCCATCCAGGTACTAACCAGGCCCGACCCTGCTTAGCTTCCAAGATCTGACGGGATCGGCTGCCACAGGGCTACAGCTGCAGGCTATGGTATTCCTATACTTCCTTAAATTCATGAGCATTTTTCAATTAATGACTTTATAAACACCACTAAAGCTATCCCACAACTCCATGAAAAATATGTTGTTGTTGTTAGGTGCTGTCCAGTCAGTGTCTGACACATGGCGACAATATATACAATATGTGAAACACTATTTAGTGCTTCTCTGCTATTCATAGGGTTTTCAATAGAGGATTGCTTTTTGGGAGTGGGTTGTCAGGTCCTTCCCCAACTCTATAGTACCTGGTGTTCCCAGGTAGTCTCCTATCCAAGTACTAACCAGGTCCAATCTGCTTAGCTTCCGAGATCTGACAGGAGCAGATGCCACAGTGGTATGATTGCAGGCATGAAAAATATAGGCAAATGTGATCATGAGGGCCAGAAGTTGGGCAACTTTTCTAGCTTCATGGTGAATTGACCAGTTCCTATCAGTCCAACTGCAAGTCAAAGTCCTTGCACTCCTGTCAGTGGACTAACTGGTTCTGGCTACTGTTCAAAATCAAAAATATACAACCCCAAACTGCCAGACTAAGGGAGAAATCAAGAGTTGGAGAAGGACTACTTGGCCACAGCTACACGTACGGGTGAAGATCTGAGACAAAGCAGACACAATCAACAGGAAGCAAGCACAGCCAAGAGGTTTGGAGTTCTGAAGCAGGCTTTCAAGTCCTGGTGGGACAAACAAGAGACCAAAGGGGAAGCCCAGAGGAAATTCAATCTTCCTGGCTTTCTGCTGAAAAAGAATGGTGTCAGGGAGGCCAACTGCCAGCTTAAAGGAGTGTATCAGTCAGAGTTCTCTAGAGAAACAGAACCAATGGAAAAAAAAGTTACAGATATGTGTGTGTTTGTGTTTAATATAAGAGGATTTATTAGTTTACCCTATTGGGCAGGGGAGAGGAGTTCCACACCCATGCCTGTAGAGAGAATGGAGTTCCTCAGTCCAAGTTCTGGAGGACTAAAGAGTCTCCAATGCCAAGGTCTGAAAGCTCCTTGGAAAGACTGATGTTGAATCCACGTGGAAGCTGAGGAGTTGTGGTCTGTTGTCTGTGGGCATTGGCAATTCAAGAGAGAGAGAGAGAGAGAAGCTCTATGCCCCAGGCATACATGGGTCTCCTTTCTCCACCTCTTTTCCTCCTTATGGGACCCTGCCCCCTGAACTGCACCAAATCACTTTTGGCAGTGGGTCTTTTCCCTTAGTTACTGCTGTACCTGTCAGTCCTCTCTGGAAATGCCCCCATAGACAAGAACAGAATGTGCTTCACTAATCCAAGGAATCCCTTTATCTAGTCAAGTTGAAAATGAAGGCTAACCATGATAAGGAAATAGTGTGAAGCTGAATATCTGGTTCTACTTGGGTTATCTTATACTCTTTCTGTCCAGGTTCAGAGATAACTCTGGCATGCTAAATTCACTCACCTTCATTCTTTGCAAGATCCAGAACTGATCACTAAACTCAGCCAGTTGACTTTGTGAAAGAAGAAAAATCAACATCAGCAATTTGTCAGATGTTTTTTTCTCCTTTGTACAGAGTCTGTTCATGACCACTCTTGCTTGAAGTTTCAAAATATTACTTTATATTTAAAAGGAAGCATGGACTAGCAAAAAGAAGAAATTTTGGGATCAAACTGACTTGAGTAAAAATCTCTGCTCTTTCTAGGCACATGACGATAGACAATTAAATATTTCTGTGTCTCAGTGCCACCAAATATATCATGGGGTCAATAATTTCTACCCCTTGTGAGAAGTAAATAAAATGTTGTTTGTAAAATTTCTACTAGATAGGAGGTACTCAATAAACAATAATTATTATTTTATTATATTTCATGTTTAAATTGAAACTGGCATTCTATTAGCAAGAAATCTAGTTCATTCAGGGAAAATTTATTAAGCAATTATAATGTGCCACAAATAGTTTTTTACATACATGGAATTCAACAAAAAATAAAGCAAAATTTCTGTCCTCTGGGAATTAACATCCTATTGGGTGATTTTTATATTATGTACCACCCACATCACAAAAGATATTCTTCCACTAAGCCCAAAGTAGAATTCCTCACCCCACTGCAACTCTGCTAGTAACAAGTAAGGTCAATGAAGAATACTTACTGGGAAAATGATCTGTAGATTTTTCAAACACTTTTTGCATAAACATATTAGTAAACTCCTCAAGACAAAGATTGAGTTCTACAGAATGAATATCTATCAAGAGAATGGGAACTTGAATTTTGCAGCCCCTTCATATAAGTACACCAGTAACACAGCTGGTATTTCAAATTAATTACATGCTGCAGGGGTCAAAGGCCCCCTTCCAGCTTGGGAAGCCATGGGCGAATGAGTCAAGAAACCCAGTATCATGGCTAAAGAGTATAAAAAAAATTGTACAAACATTGTAAAAAGTTAAACTGTCTTTATATACTACACAGCCACTACTACTTTCAGCTGATATTTCTGGAGAAAATGCTAGTGTGATCAGATCTGATTTTTCAAGAGAAGCTGAAATCTCAATTTCTACATGAAAGTTGAAATTATCCAAACAAAATCTCTTAATAGTATTGATTTAGTCCAGGGAATATCTGTTTGCAGCCTCAACAGAACTTTAGAAGAGTATATTTTTTAAAAGCAATAGTATAAACAATTTTTAACCCTTTTTCATCTTTTACACTGAAAAAATTCTTAGAATTGTAAAATGTCAAATGGAAAAGATCTATAATTTTGTTTGCTGGTTTATTTGTTTTTGTCAGGAACCACAGCTGATGTGGACATCAACCAGTAGGCCTCATAATTTGTGCAGAAGCTCTAATAAAAGTGGTGTAATGATGGAGTGGAAGTGCTTACTTTTCCCCTGCTATCACACATAGAGAGGCTAGTTTGTAGTCACAGCTTGTGTATTCTCTGTTGGTGTGCCTGCAATGAGAAAGCACATCTGTGAAGTGTTTTCCAGCATGTCAAGAGTAACAGGACTCCTGAAGTCATTTCAGACATCATACCAATCCTTGTGCATAACATCTTTAAAAAGATTGCTGCTTTAGAGATCTTAATATTAAAAAAAAAACCCGAAATGTAATACGTGTAGCCACTTAAAAGTGGAGTTCTTTTTCACTAAGCAAAGTTGAACTTTTTAAGCTTCTTTTTACCAAACAAGCCTCTTTTCAGTGGTGAGCAAATAAATTAGCATGTGGGTCTTAAGTGCTCTTACAATCGTTTTGCTACAGACCTGTCCACTGTTTATAATTCTTGAATAAAGCTGAAAGTAAAGAAAGCCTTTCTCTGAAGGTTTATGAGCATTTTTCCATGAAGCAGAAGTCAAACAGAAGATCAAAGAGATTCAACAAAATGCTCCAAACTTGGACCAGGGTGGGCTGAAGGGCAGTGAAAAGAAACCAACCTCTCCAGATAGTTTGGAAGATATGTCTTGTTATTTAAAAATAAAACAAAACTAAAACATGATAGTCTGAGTGTATCAAACTGACATTTCAGAGTGATGTTGTTAAAAGTATCTGTCTTTGATATTTTACTTATAGCATCAAAGACTTTTTAAGAGAGGTTAGTCAAATGTTTTACCAAGTGGCAAATATGAACAAGATCAGGTGAATTTCTTGTCCCTCTGCTCCTAACAGTTTTTTCTCTGGGTCTGTGAAGGGTGGACTTTTTCAGCCTCCCAAAGGATTAATGTACAGTCTTTAATTGTATTGAGAGGTACAATGCATTCTGTAAATTTTGAATCCTAGTTAATTGATGCTTTATCTTTTAAAGCGCTACCCACTTAAATGCCTGCTAACCATTTACTTCAAAATAGAAAAATAAAACAAAGAAAATGAATACATTTGCTACAAAGACATGAATCTGTCCAGCCATGATTAAGCCTCCAATAAATCTGTTTCTAATCATCCATTGGTATTTAAATATATAGTAAGTACTCTATTAAATTTAGTTCTCTCTATTTAATGACAGTTATTCTAAATTTAATGATGGTTATTTGAAATATATATCCACAGATTATTAACAACATTTTAACAAGATTTTTTAAACCATGGAACTTGAGTATGAATCCATCAAATGTTAATAAATCAATTACTATTTAATGCAGAATGCCTGAATTGTTAAATCAAAGCATACCCAAGTGAGAATGCTTTGAAAGCATTTCAGTGAAAAATAATTTGCCAGCTGAAGAAAATCCATCTGTGAACTGTGAGTACTATTTCAAAATAAAATTAAGGATATATAACTTTAAGATGTATTTATTTTGTATGAAAATATGCATTTGGAGGGGCACATTAAATTTTTTTGATTGGGAGTTGATTTTATCCAGAATCCATTTTAACATTATAAGTCAAATGGTTTTAATTTTTCTGTTGCCAATTAAATATGTACTAAAAAATATTACATATTATTTTGTTCTGGGGATTCATGACCTGGTTTTTAAAAATATTCCTTTATATTTAATAATCTCTCTCTCTCTCTTTTTTTTTAAGTTATGGTGCTCATCAAGTCACCAGTCCTTAAACAAAATAAAGTCCTTAATTCAAATGATTCTCTTTTAAGTTCCTAACATGGTTTGCTTCCTATCAGATGGACTCTGGCAGCCATATCTTTTTGGTGGGTTTGGTTGGGCCATGTAATTCTATGGATCTTCTTCCACAGTCCTGGGCCATTTCCTGGGACCAGAAGCATAGACTGGCAAGTCCTAGTGATGTAAGAATCCTAACCTATAAAGCACATCAGTAGACACTTTGTAGCATGTGCCGTTTATTAGGGTTTCCATTAAAAGTATTATGTTTCCATACTTTACAACCATAAAAGAGTAAATAATTTCAAAGGATTGCTTGATAGGAGACTTCTGTTTTAAATGGAACTTAGAAATATCTGGGAAATCACTGGAATAAATGTACTTAATAGACCCAATGCTGTGAAGTTCTTTTTAACTGTTTCTTAAGCACATAAAAAGATATACCATTTCCTCCAACATTTTTTGAAATAGGTTTTGGTTTGGGGTTTTTCTCTGTAACATTTGAATTATAAATATTTTGTACAATGATTTCATTGTTTGCTTAAGCTCGCTTGCGCTCTCTCTCTCTCTCTCTTTCCCTCTCCCTCTCTCTTTCTCTTTCTCTCCCTCTCTCTCTCCTTCCTTGTTTCTTCCTTTCTCTCTTTCCTCCTTTCATGCTGAGGCTGAAAATTCTTAACAACAATCAGTTTTGATTCCTTTCACTGCTTAAAACTACAAGATATATTAGAGCTTAAGACCAGAAAGCAACATTACATGCATTGAAGAGAACCTGCCCCACTACTTGGTAAGTGGGAAATGTACACTAAATGTCCCTATTGAGAGTTTTCTTTGTTTAGAGGAAGCAAATTCCATCCATGGGACTAAGCAAATATTTTATCAATCTGTGCTCTAGGGGAAACCAATACAGCATTCTTTACATAGAAGAGATTAGAGCAGGTCAGTTTCAGAAATGAAATTAATTTTTAAACAATATTGCTGATGTCGAGCTTTTAAAGAAAAGTTAAGTGACCCATAAAATATTCACATCCATAATCTAATTGGAATTGTCTACATTTGCTGTCTCCATGATCCTTTTTGTCTAGGAAATTTTGGAAACGTCTCCTTGATCTTGCCTGTGTAGACATGGCATTGGTGAGCATACTTTTTTAAAGGGTTTTTGCATTCCTGAGCATCACCCACAGTCCATCAGCAACATCAGCCATCAGACATGATCAAATAAGTAGATAACACCTAGGCTGAAAATTATTTTATTATCTTGTTGTTGTTGTTAGGTGCCGTCAAGTCGTGTCTGACTCATAGTGACCCTTACAAGGTTTTCAATGGCTGATTGTTTCGGATTGCCTTGGGAGTGGGTTGCCACATCCTTTTCCCATTTCTGTGGTGCTAGGAATCGAACTGGGGACCTCAGAGACTGCAGAGCGGCGCTCTACCAACTGAGCTAAGTCCCAGCCCATTTTATTATCTAGCTGTATAAATTAGAGATCTCAAAAAGGTGGAGGTTAACATTTTCAAACTAAAAATTGAAACCATTGACAACAAGCCTTGGGACTAAGAAGAGTAAGCCTAGCACAGCATCTGGTATTTCCTTGGCATGGTGAAAAGAGCACTGGTATCTGATAATAGCCACTATCACACTGACATGCCAGGATCCGCTGAATTCTTGGCCTCTGTCATATTATTTAGTTCTTACAAAACCTCCTCATCTTCATTTTACAGATGAGGAAAGTGAAGCTCAGAGAGCTGAGGAACTTTCTCAATATCACTGTAAGCGACCTTCATCCACAGATGACACGTCCAGATTATGCTGGGATTTTAACCCAAGTCGGAATGAGTCCAAAGCTTATTCCATTAACTGCAGTTCCCAAGCGCTCCCCTGCTTCACACTTAGGTAGGACCAGAGGACAGAGCGGAACCAAATGTAGAGAGGAGGTCGACTCAGGAGGTGAAAACGCTAGCAAGAAGGAAGTCACCCAGCAGTTGTTCTCAGTGCCAAATGCCTCTGGCTGAGCAGGTCTGGTTGCCAAGGAAGGAAAGTGGGAGGTGCATGGGCAGCCTCTTGGAACCGAGAAAAAGACTTAGTTTCCCAATCCTACAAAGTGGAAGATGAGTACAGGCCACGTGCCCCCCTGGAGTGCTGGGCCAGGTGTACGCCTCGGGATGGTGTGAACTGATGGGTTCACCTACCTGAGAGAGGCAGGTAGAGATGAATGAGGGCAGGAAAGGACAACTCAAGGTGTGTCTTCAGGGGTCATGGCCTAGCCTTTCCCATGCAGGGCACGAGAAGTCATACAGTGTCACTGCATGAGGACACTGGCTGCAAGAAACTGGGAAAGAGAGCAGGGGAGGAATCCAGGGCCATTAATCACCTCACCTGTCTGGGAGGTGCAGTGCAGAAACCAAAGGAAAAAACAGCACTCAATCTCATGAAAGAAATGGCATAAATAGAGCCATATTTGCCATTGACGGTTTCTAAATGTTTAAACTAGCCAGTAACACCGCACAGATGGAGAAACTAATGCTTGCGGAAGTTAATGATTTGTACCATAGTCACTCAGTGAGTCAGAGACAGAGCAGATGTAAACCCCCAATCTCTGGATTCCCAGATCTGCATATAAACCATCAAAAATACAAACCTTCTATCCCTGAAATCCGCCCAGCCTTTTGTCTACTGTGTGGTCCCCTGTCAACCTCCAACATTGTACTACACAGAGAGATTTCTTTCCCTTCACACAGTTTGTAAGTCTTAGTCAGCTACATGACCAGGTCTCTGTATTTTTTTTTTTATTTATTCTTCCATTCATTCAACAAGTATGCATTGAGTGCTTCCTGGGCATCAGGCACTTTTTAGGATGCCAGAACAAGATGGTGAACATGACCTTGTTGTGCGGGAGTGTAGATTCTAGGAGTAGAAGGCAGACAATGAACCACAAAAAGATATCAAAAAAAAAAAAAAAAATCAGAGAGTGAAAATGTTATACAGAAAATAAAGCAGAATAAGGGCTGGGAAGGTAGCTAAGTGTTAGAGCATGTGCCTGACATGTGTAAGACCCTGTTTTGATTTCCAGAACTGCTGAAAAATAAAGAAGGAAAGAGAGAGAGAGAGAGAGAGAGAGAGAGAGAGAGAGAGAGAGAGAGAAGGAAAGGGAAGGGAAGGAAAGGAAAGAAGGAGAAAAGAGAAAAGAGCAGAGTAAGGGGATAAAATATGACAATAGGAACACCTTTAGATTGAGCAGTCAAGGATGGGCTCTTAGAGGAGGAGATTTTGTAGCCAAGATCTGAATGCCAAGGAAATGCCAGCCACATGAAGACTGGAGGAAAAAGATATTTGCACAAAAGCATGCTCCTGTGGACATCTCCTGTTATACTTTCTTTAACTTGTGTGTGTTTTTTTTTCTACTCCAAATAACTTACTAGATTGCAAGTGAGTGAAAATACTATCCCACTAGGAATAAAGCAGTTTATTCTGAATTTTGAAGTTTCACTAGTTGTTGTTAGGTGTCATCAGGTCAGTGTCTGATTCATAATAACCCTATGTACAATGGACAAAACACTATTGTCGTGCTTCTCTGCTACTCAGAGTTTTCGATGGCTAATGTTTTTTCGGGGGTGGGGAGGTGGGTTGCCCCGTTCTTCTCCCAAGCCTACAGCACCTGGTGTTCCCAGGTGGTCTCCCATCTAAGCATTAACCAGATCCGACTCTGCTTAGCTTCCAAGATCTGACGGGATCACACGCCACAGTGGTACAGCTCCAGGCTGGTACCAGGAGTGGGGTTTCACTAGTAAGCTTTGATATTTTGATTATGATTATTAATGTTTATGAATATGAAATTCTCTACTCATATCACAACAGATTAAGATACAGCATTCTTATCGGAGAGGTTAATATGCAAAGGAATTGAGAGAGTTGGAGAAGAGCCCATTGGCGGGGCAAATGTCACATCCAGGGGATGCTCAAGTTCACCTGTGCAGTAGACCCTGGACACTTTGTGGTTTGCCACTGTCCAGTCTCACCTCATTTTATTCAGACTGGTCTCCCAGCTGCCCAGCAAGGTAACCTTTCCAAAGAAAACCTCAGATCATGCTTCTCCACTGTTCCCTTTACTCTGAATTACAACAGCCTGTCACTGTGCACTCTTATGAGCTCAAATGTGTCCCCCACTCCTGAAATTCATACAGTAAAGTCCTGACTCCCAACATGACTATATTGCAGAGTAGAGTAAGGCCTTTAAAGAGATAATTAAGGTCAAATAGATCATTGCAGTAGGTTCTTGATCCAGTAGGACCAATGTCCTCATAAAAAGAGGAAGAGATACCAAAGCGCTCTCTGCCTCCACAGGCACAGAGAAAAGCCCATGTGAGGACAGGCACGGAGACAGCTGCTGCCATCCAGGAGAAGCCTCACCAGAAACCAAGCAGACATCACCTTGTCCTGGACCGCTGGCCTCCAGAACTTGAAGAAAATCAAATCTGTTGTTTAAGCCACTTAGTTGGTGGTATTCTACCCTGGCTGCCTGAGCTGATGAACGCATGGTGAGCAGCCATCTGCCCGCCCAGCTTCTCCCTCTGTGTCATCTCCTGCTCTGTTCCCTTCTGCCTCTTCACTCCAGCCATGCTGGTGTCCTTGTTGCTCCCTGTGCCTGAAACACTACTCTGGTTATCCAGAGTCTCTCCCCGTCTCCCCTTAAGGGCTTTTCTCAGAAGTCCCTTCACTGTTAGACTTTCTCTGACCACCTCTTTCCATTTCTCTGCTTTATTTTGCTTCATAGTGCTTACCTGCCAGTATCCTGCCAGGTAATTAACCTTTATTTTGGTGTATTGTCTGAATCTTCTAACTATTACACAAGCTCCTTGAAGGCAGGGATTGTTGGTTGGTTTGTGTCCTGCCAAACTGGGATAGAAACAGGAACTGTGTGGGTATGGGTGTGAGAGAGAGGAGAGAGGAGGAATCAGTCAAATCAAGATTGTGCCCATCAGGGACAGCCCTATCAAGTTCTTTGACCAAGTTCCTTAGATGTCACATTATAAATCTAACAAAATGAAATAAATACTTTAAAAGAGTTCAAGGTGCAGCGTCGGGCACAGTGGCGCACACCTTTAATCTCAGTGGCTTGGGAGGGGAAGGCAGGAGGATCGAAAGTTCGAGCCCAGAGGCAGTCTACGTAACTTAGGGAGACCCTGTCTCAAAAAAAAAAAAAAAAAAAAAAAAAAAAGAAAGAAAGAAAAGAAAAAAAGAGTTCAAGGTGCAGTGAGGAGGTATTACTGCCCAGCACCTGGCAAAGGGACTGTCACAGAGCAGAGGTTCAGTAATTACTTCATGACCAGCCATTGTTCCCATAACTCCATTATTTCCATTATCTCCATTATCTAATGCCTCCCCAGTTACCGGCCTCTGGTTATTATCATCTGGAAACTTCGCAGGTCAGCAAGTGCCATGTGTTGACAGTGTCTAAAACAATGCCTGATTGGCTGTGGACTCTTGGGAAACACTTGTGGAATAAATTGGATGAATTCTAACATAACAGAAAAATCTGAAACTCTTCTACATTGCCTGGTATAAGGTCTCCATTTGATTTCTTTTAGTAAATAAGTTTTCCTTATTTGCTTGGCTCTGAGCATAGCATTCAAATCAGTTCATATACTAAATTCATCATATTTTCATCTTTGGGATAAGAAAACTCAGAATTTCTTACATGGTAGAATGGGAAAACATTTCCACAAATTGTAGTAACAGCCATGTGCTTGTAGTAACATATGCATTTCACAAGCTGTGTAAAACCACAAAGCACGCCCACTAAAACTTTGTTCTAAAACTTAACTTTTAAAAGTGAACTATTTTTAATGTAATTGAGAAGAGTACTGAGTTAAAAAGAAAAAGATTGAGAAGGAGCTCTATGTAAAAAAAAATTCTATCTGCAAATAATCATCTCCTTTAATCCTGAGAGTTGGACAATTTACCTTTGTTAGCCTCTCCCTCCTGCCCACTCCTCTCTCCTGTGCACCTCTGTGTGATTTTCTTAGAGTAAAAAGTTTAGTATTGGAGTTAGTTCTGTGGTACACATGGTAATCAGTTTTCAGATAACGGCTTGCATGTTGGCTAGTGGTTTGGGGACTTCTATTCTTTTCATACCTACACCCAACCCATTCCCTTGCCAAAAATATTATGCATTGATATTTTTCCATGGATTCCCATGATCTTGGGCTCCTAACCCATACTGTTACATGCATTTTTGCAAACGATAGTCATTTCTCTTTAGATCCAATAAAATTTATACAACTATCTCCACAATAGTCTACAACTATATCACGGGTGTCTGAACCCATCAGATCTCAGAAGCTAAGTAGGGTTGGGCCTAGTTACTACTTAGATGGGAGACTGCCTGGGAATATCAGGTGCCATAGGGTTGGGACTAGGATCTGGCAGCCCACTCCCTAAACAATCAGCCATTGAAAATCCTATGAATAGCAGAGAAACACTGACAACAGTGCATGGCATGGTGTTAGGGAGTTTTTCTTTCTGGTATACATAAGGTCGCCGTGAGTAGGATCCAATTAGAGAGCACCTAACAACAACAACAACAACAACAACAACAACATATCAATAATATATTGAACATAATAATTAAAATTTTTTACTTTAATGTGTTTCTTATCTTGCCATTTAAGTAAAATAAAAATTACTCATCATTTTGACATTTGTTTGACTTGTTCTTTGTCCAGTAAACATTTATTCAGTGCTGTTAGTATTAAATCATTAGAAACACCAGAATAAAAATACATAGATATTACCGTAGGCATTTTTTTCCAGTACTGAAGGATTAAATACAGGACCTCCTGCATAATAAGTAACTATCTTTGACTGAGTTTGACCCCCAGCCCATTTAATTTTTTTTTTCAAGACACATTCTCACTAAGTTATGCATGCTGCCTCTGGCCTCCCAAGTTGTTGGGATTACAGGCATTTGCCACTAGATGTTAGTTTTAAATAATGGAAAAACTGATTTCTACCTCTAGGATGCAGGGAAATAAAGAAAAATAGTAAAATAATGAAGTTAATGTGGGTTGAGGCTACTTGAGGGTAGTTGGGCATCTTTACATTCTATGCCAGAGCATGGTGGAAGTTATAGAGCTGGCCTATTTTTGAAGACAAACATGAAGTGTGAATAGAAGAGGCATTTTTGAGATCTGCCCAAAAGTTAATTTTGGAGTTTTTCTTTTAAATCCTTCTCATGGTAAGTTAGGAAAGGATCCAAGTTTGAAGTATTAGTAATCAATGTAATTAAGTCCATAGGTTAGTACATATCCCATCTCAGTTACAAAAAAATTGAAACATAAAGTTAAAAAAAATAAAAGGATACACTGTATACAGTGAGGTTATATGAATCTCCAGACCTCAATTTCTGCAAATTGTTCTCCAAATATTCATAAATCTAAGTAACTTCCTACTAAGACATCTCCCAAACAAAATGTGGCTGAACCCAGAAAGCTGAAATACATAAAAATAGGCTTTAAGTATTCTACTTTAACTCTCTGGAATTTATTAGGAAGCAGAAATGCCACCAAAATGGAAATTTCACACCGGGAAAAAATCCCACCATGCTTTTATCCAAAGAGGTTGGAAGTGATATAACAAATGCACCATAATTTATGTACCTAACTGTGCGGGCAACTCATCCATGGAGGAGCAAGTACAGAATTCCAGTGGGAAAAAAGTGTACATCAAAGAAATTTGACCAGCTCCCAACAACCATTATTCTCTTCCTGGTCTTTTAAATATATAGGTGCTCAAAAAGCCTGTCATTTTATTCTGTCCCTCAAAGAAATGCATTTTTATATACGAAGTTATGAGAAAATATAAGATCATACCTAATTTGACATATAATATGCACAAGAGTGTACAGCAACCTTGAGAATATTTTATTCTTAAGAATGAAGACATTGATAAATCAACAGCCATGCACCTCAAGAATGATGTCTTAACTCTGATCATAATCCTCAAACTTAATGTGATTGTGGTCTTTATTCATCTTGCCATGGTCAGCAACCCACATCACAGAAACTGCTGTATGTGATATGTCTGCAGCAGCCAGCTCACTAACAAGGAGAGACTTCAAATAAAGATAGTATTGAATTGTTTCAGATGTGGAGGCAGGAGGGAAACCTTCTGAATTAACGTAGAATACTTTGAATTTCACACTAAAAGAAAACATTTGTGTAGTTTTCCAGAAAACCCAGTAGTTGTTAGCTATGTTTACCACAGTGTTATAGTATTCCATATGCTAACATTGTTAAATGTTAAACCTTCCTGAGGTGTGGCTTTATTGGAAGCCACTTGTTAGGTAGGTGCCATAGAGTCGTGTCATAGTGACTCTCATAGGGTTTTCAATGGCTGATTGTTTTTTCGGGATTGTTTTGGGAGTGGAAGCCACTTAGCACTCTTCAAATTCATGGTTTGATAGGTTTTCATGGAGAGTATCCCTTAAAGACATTTCCTCTTCAGGATTTCTATAATTCTACATCTTACACACCTCAGCAATAAAACACAATATGTTACTTATTACCACTTCTGAAATGAATAACCAACATTTCCCACCTTGAAACATTGCTTCAATAAAGTCTAGATCAAAAGATTTCTGTTTATGTGAACATGAATTGAAGAAGCTTTGCAAATAATAATTCTAATTTTACTCAAGTAATGGTATAGCTATATTATTTTCTTTCCCACTCCAATCTCAATAAATATTTATAATGCTCTGTGTGTGTGTGTGTGTGTGTGTGTGTGTGTGTGTCTATCAGAGAGAAAGGGGGGAGAGAGAGAGAGCAAGAGAGAGAGGGAGGATCATCAGTTCTTTCCCACTCCAATCTCAATAAATATTTATAATGGTGTGTGTGTGTGTGTGTGTGCGTGTGTGTGTGTGTATCAAAGAGAAAGGGAGAGAGAGAGAAAAGATTATTAGTTCTTTCCCATTCCAATCTCAATAAATATTTATAATGGTTTTGTGTGCGTGTGTGTGTGTGTGTGTGTGTGTGTGTGCATGAGAGAAAGGGAGAGAGAGAGAGAGAGAGAAAGAAGATCATCAGTCCAATCAAGATTCTTTTATTTGAAAACATACTATTGTATTTGATTATAAAATGTCAGTCACAGGCTCTTGTTTTGAACACTTGGCCCCCAGCTTGTGGTGCTATTTTAACAGGTTGTGGAAACTTTAGGAAATGGAACCTAGCTAGAGGATGTAGACTGCTGGGGATGGCTTGTTGGGGTATCCCTGACCCCTTCCTGTCCTAGTCCCTCTGCTTCCTGTCCACCAAGAAGTGAAGAACAGCCTCTGCCACATACTCTTGTTGCTATGCTGTTCTGTCCAAGTGCATGAGGCCAAGCAACCATGGACTGAACCCTCTGAAACCATGAGACAAAATAAATCCTTCCTCCCTAACTTCTTTTCTCAGGCATTTGATCACACATATGAGAAAAGTAACTAACAGAATATCAGTGCTAGGGAAGTAGGGGTGCTGCTGTAACTAAATCTGACCATGTGATTCTTAGGCCTTTGGAACTTTTCTTAGAAAAATTTAAAGATGGGGGTAAGAGAAGCCCTGGAATGCTATAAGCAGAGCATAATGGGTAATTCTGATGGGAGCTCAGAAGACTAGAATGCTGATAGAAAGGAGGAGAGCAAAGACTTGGCTCATGGGGTTTCAGATGGGAACACAAACTCAATTAGGAATTGGACTAGAAGCTGTTTGTGTTATATTCAGGCAAAGAACTTGTCTACATTTTGTCCATGTCCTAAAACTTTGTGGGAGGTTGTGTTTAAAGCTGACAGATTAATTGATTTGGCAGAAAAAAATTCAAGACACCATACCATTCAGGCTGTGGCATGGTCATTGGTGGCTGCTTTTATCCAGTTTATAGTGATAATTGGGGCTGGGATTTAGCTCAGTTGGTAGAGTGCTGGTGCTGCAGTCTCCTAGGTCTCAAGTTCAATTCCCAGCACCTCAAAAATGGGAGAAGGGCCTGGCAATCTACTCCCAAGGCAATCCCGAAACAGTCTGCCATTGAAAACCCTATGAGGGTCAGTATGAGTCAGATACCGACTCAACAGCACCTAACAACAACAACAACAAGTGATAATTGAGAGCAAAAGGCAAAACTGAAATATTTTTAAAAACATGTGGTGTAGCCAGAAAAGAAGTCAATTGGCAACACTGAATGAGAGAAAATCTTTGCATCCTACACATATAACAGAGGAGTAATTTCTAGAATTTATAAAGACCTTAAAGCAAATTCCAAGACAACAAATAACCTAATACATAAGTGGGCAAATGAAATGAACAGACAGTTCTCAAATGAAGAAGTTTATAGGGCTAAGAAACACATGAAAAAAAATCTCAATATCCCTAGTCATTAGGGGAATGCAGATCAAAACAATCCTGAGATTCCATCTAACTCCAGTAAGAATGGCCAAGATCAACAAAATAATAACAAATGCTGGTGAGGATACAGAGAAAAAGGAACACTTTACACTGTTGGTGGGACTGTAAATTAGTTCAACCATTTTGGAAATCAGTATGGAGATACCTCAGATAACTAAGAATACAAATGCCATATGACCCATCTATACCAATTCTAGGAATATATCCAAAGGGAGACAAGTCATCATACCACAGACACCTGTATCTCCATATTTAATGCAGCATTCTTCACAATCACAAGGATATAGAAACAATCAAGATGCCTATCAACAGAAGAATGGATAAGAAATTGTGGTACATATACACAATGGAATATTACTTAGCAATAAAAAGAATGAAATAATGTCATTTGCAGCAGAATGGATGGAACTGGAGAGCATCATCTTAAGTGAATGAACACAGGCTCAAAAAGAGCAATGCCCTATGTTCCCACTCATATGTGATAGCTGAATCTTACTTAAAGGAAGGAAAAAACTATATATGTAGATATATAAATGAACAATCTAACTTAACTAAGGAGGGAAAATATAAGCAGAGTAGAAAGGAGGGAAAGGACTAGCAAAGGGAAGCAAAAGTTGAGGAACGCAGGAAAGGGAGGGATAACAATGTAAAAGGATAAAGGGGGAGAGGATAATCTCAATGTAAATTATGCAACTTTATAAATTCATGGAAAAAATAGGGGGATATAACCCATAATTGCATGCAAGTTTTACTACATATTAATCAAAAGTTTCCATAAGCTTTTTAAGTTGATGAAAGTGTAATCAAAAGCAATGTAATAGTTATACAATGGAAATAGCAAATGTTGTATTTCTCTGTACCCCACCCACATTTATCAATAAAGGCAGAAATATAAAAAATTAAAATAAAATAAAAGGCAAAAAAGAAAAAGTAAAAAAGAAAGTTGTGGGCAAGAAGTGTATGGTTGTTAAAGAGATTAAAAAGAAGCCAAGAACTTTATACTGGGACAGGAGGAAAGATGCTTTGGGGAACTGGCCTGACCCCACCTATTGCAGGATTCAGGGTATAGAACTACAAACTCAACCAAAAGACTCCCTTAAGAAGAGAGTACATCTGTGGCCCTCTGCTTGCATAGGGCCACCTAGGGAAGTGTTTTTTTAGGTTTGGCCACCCAGGGACTCACAGACCTCTGCAGCCATGGACCATGGGTGCCCAGCTACTGTTCAAGCTCATGGCAGACCTTGGCATTGCCCACATGATGCTCATTCTATATGCATGTAGAATACAAGAATTCCAGGGTCACGGAGGCTTCCACTGAGATTACAAAGGAAGGCCTGAGAAGCCAGCCAATGTGTAGCAGGATTGGATTCTCTATAAGGAGCCCCTGAGAGAGTGATGTGTGAAGTTGTGAAGGTGAAGCCAAAGCTTCAGTGAAGACCCCAGAATATTGGAGATACCAAGAACATGTAATATCTGCCAAAGAAAGCTGCAGGCAATGAGTTTAGCCAGCTCAAGAGAGAGGCCACATAGGCTGTAAACAGCAAGGCCAGAGGGAGGGGGTAGCCCAACCCTTTTGGAGCTCACTTCATGATACCACTTTCCCTGGAGACCTGGCATGGAGTTACAGATTTTAATATTTGCCTTACCAGTCTTGGGTCTTGCTTTGGTCTCATCCCTCCACTCCATGCTCTCATTCTTCTGGAATGGGAATGTTACTCTGTACCATTGTATGTTGGAAGTATGTAATTTGTTTTTGATTTTTCAAGGTCTCATAATTAAGAATTTGCTTGGAGTCTCAGAGGAGACTTTGAGCTTAGACTTTTGAATGATGTTGGAACTGTTCAGACTATGGGGATTCTTGGAGATGGACTGAATGCTTTTTGCATTATGAAGTGGACGTAAGCCTTTTGTGGGGCCAGGAGTAGAATGTTCTTGTTTGAATATGAAATGTCACCCATAGTTTGGGGTTTTGAATGCTTGGTCCCTAGCTGGTGATGCTATTTTTGGAGGTCATGGAAACTTTGGGAGGTAGGCTACTAGGTCGGTGGTGGTATACCTTTGAAAAGACATACCCAGTCCCTAGTCCCCTTCCCTCTGCTCTGTTTCCTGTTCAATATTAGGTAAAGGAAGACATACCATGTCTCCAGCCTCTTTCCTTCTGCTCTGCCACACAATCCCTCCACCATGCTATCCTGCCCAAACACTTGGGGCTGAGCAACCAAGGACTAAAACCTCTGAGACCATAAGCCAAAACAAACCCTTCCTCCCCTAAGTTATTTATGTCAGGCATTTTGATAACAGCAACAAAAAGCTAACTAATGCACATACAAAGGGCCAAAATGTTTATGAAAAATGTTCATCATCACTCATTATCAGGGAACTGCAAACGAAAATTACAATGACATATCACCTCATTCCTGTTAGGATAGTTATTATCAAAAAGACAAAAGATAACAAATGTTGGTGAAGATGGAAAAAGGAATCATCATACATTGTTAGCAGGAGTGTAAATCAGTACAGCCATTATGGAAAACTGTATGGAATTTCCTCAAAAAACTAAAAACTCAAGTAACCATATGACCCAAAAAATCCCAGTTCTGGATATGTATCCAAGGAATTGAAATTTGTATCTTGAAGAGACATCTGAATTCCCATGAGTGTTGCAGTATTATTCAAGATACAGAATTAAACCAAATGCCCATCACCAGATGAATGGATAAAGAAAATGTGATATAATACATATACAATGGCTCACAACTCAGTCTTTAACAAAGAAGGAAATTCTATCACTTATGATAACATAGATGAACCTAGAAGACACTGTGCTACATGAAATAAGCCAGGCACAGAAAGACATATACAATATGATCTTACTTATATGATAAATCTAAAACAATTGTCCATACAGAAATAGAGAATACAATGGTGGTTGCCAGAGGCTGCAAGTGGGATATGAAATAGGGAAATAGTAGTCAAAGGGTACAACATTTCAGTTAGATAGGAGAAATAAGTGTGCAAGATCCATTCCCAGCATGGTGACTATACCTAATAATATACTGTATATTTCAAAATTGCTAAAGAGCAGGTTTTACATGTTCTTACTACAAAAAAAAAAAAAGATAACGATATGAAGAACAAACCAGAGTCAGAGTACATCACATGGTCCTGCCTCCTAAAACATGCAAATATTGAAACTGTAGAGAGAAGGAAATGTGGTAGAATTCATGATCATCCTTCCAGGTGTAGGCAATGTTCTAATGTTAGCCCAGTCATATTGTTCTCTTCATAGGTCTGTACTTTTGAGGTGGCAAAAGGAAAAGGAAGCCAACAAAACCAGAATCATTGATGAAAATTTTCAAGACTAGTGCTTGTTCTCTTTCTCTTGGTTAGTGGCCACTGTGGTTCCTAAAACCACAGCAGCCAGGATTATCACTATGGAAATATGGGTGAGACTGGCACCTAGAGAGAAACAAGCTGAGGATTATGTAGTAACGTGGGAAACTGAAAGAGATGGAAGACAGAGACCCAGAGTGAGCCAAAAGACGGCGAATCACACCTTGGGGTCCAAACCAGATGCAACTGAGGGACAGAGGGAATGATTGTCTTCCAGAAAGCCTCCTTCCACAGAACACAGAACCCTTCAGATTTATGCATGAGGTTTAGCAAAACTGGGTGGTTCCTGCCATCCAGGAACACTGGAAGAGTCCCAGAAAGGAGGGTAACCCCTTACTTATGGCAATATTTAAATGGTTTCCACATTCTAAGGCATCCAAAGAGGAGGATCAAAAGTCACACACCAAACCTTTGTGTACCTGATGATACATGCCACCCACAAAGGCCCCCCCTACCTAGCCCCAACATTCTGTCCCTGCCTCTAATCAAGCCATCAGAGAGCCATCTCCTCTCCATGGCCACAACAAAGCTAATTTATGTCACTTTGTTTCTGCTCCATGGATTTTTAGTTCCATTTTTAAATGACATATTTAAGTGAACTGTTTTCATGCTTGCCCCCCAAAATTGACCTATTCAATAAGTTCTGAAGAATCCAGGTTTATAGACCATTAAATTTACATGGTTCAATTACTGAGTAATTCTTAAAATCTCTTTACTTGAGTGCAGCATTTACCTAAAGTCAAATCTAGGGAGAAAAAAAGATATGATGGTAATAAATTACTATTGAAACAGAATAAAAAAGTTGGATATCAAACAATAGGGTATTGTAAATGATACCCTCCCCAAAAAGGTTCTCTCTGATAGCCACAGCTAAGGAAAACATATGAGAACAATAAACATGATTTCCACGACGCCATAGTCCTTTCACCACTTGTCCCGTGTGGGGATGATAAGCAATAGCTCTGCTCTGCATTTTTTGTTAAAAAATAAATTCTTCCTGGCAAATAATAAATTTATTGCAAGGGAATTTCCTTGTGACTCAAGCTTCCATTTCTTTAACTTGCTGCTTTTAGGAACATAAATTCTATTAGTCTCTTTGTGGAAAGTTTGTTAGGGCAACTTAGAATCAGTGGGAATTGGTAAATGTCTTATAGTTGAAGAGGAAAATATGTGATTCACTTTAGAAGCTTTTCAGCCCTCTCCAATATTCCCGGCCACTTCAACCCAGTATGTGAATCATTGTACTTCAATCAACACTGGGTTAAGCAATGACCAACATTAATTCATTATGTTGTTATTGTTGTTAGGTGCCGTGGAGTCAGTATCCGACTCAGGGACCCTCATAGAGTTTTCAATGGCTGAGTGCTTCGGGATTGCCTTGGGAGTGGATTGCCAGGCCCTTCTCCCATTTTTGTGGTGCTGGGAATTGAACTCGGGGCCTCAGAGACTGCAGCGCAGCACTCTACCCACTGAGCTAAATCCCAGCCCTTAATTCATTATATTTGGACAAATAAAAAGATCAATTGAAAAAATAACATGGCAGCTACAAATGTATGTACCATACCAGTTACCTATATATGTATTTCAGAATACCATACCTTTATTTATACTTTAGAAACTATTTCATTCTTAAAACAATTTCAGTGTTAAAGTAGATTCATTCTTCCAGTGTTTGAGTACAAACAGAGCCCATATGGTAACAGGTCTATTCCTGTGTATAGTTTATTTTACTTAAGCAAACACTTTGGTGATTTTTATGCATCTACACTGCCCAGATAATCAAATATTTTGTTTCAAGGGATAAGAGTATATACTTCTGTAAGAAAATCAAGTTACTTGAAAAATACCAGAATTGATCTTGCTGTCTATATTTTAATAGCAAGCCAGTGTCTCTGTACTTATTGCCACAGATTGTTTGAGAAGCACTGGTCTAAATTCCAAAGTGATCTAGATACTCTAGCAACTGTCATGTGAAGTACATGTGGATTTTACACCCCTGCCACAGTCCTAATCTATATAACAGAACAGCCAATTCAGCACAAATGAAGCTCTAAGCTTGGTGGACCTCATTTCTGCAGTCCCTCAAGATGTGCCACAGCTGAGGATGTTGAGAAATAGGTACAGTTTGATTACATGATTGAAGAAAATAGATTTGTTAGGTGTGATTCTTTTACTCTCCTCTTTCTTTCCCACCTTCTCTCCCTCCCACCCTCACTTTCTTCTTTTCTTCTACTTATTTTTCTATGTGGAGATAGTATCATCCTCCCTCTCTTTAAAGATTTACCAAGAGCCTGCATTCACACACATCAATAAAATACATCAATAAAATTCACTGAGGCAGAGGAAAGAGGAAAAGAGTTTGGAGATATATGGAGAAAGAAAGCTCTGGCTGGGAAATGCAGATATATTAGAATCTAGAGACAAGTGTCCACAACAAACAAAAGAAATATACTTTCATGACTTTCTAGGAGTTTTTTTTCTAAAATCTTTTATTAATATATTTTAAGATCTGTAAAAGGATGTTCAGTTGGAATTTTTGAAGAACTCTTGTTATTCACCCATGATAATCCAAAAAAAATTTTTTTCTAAAAGTCATTTGTAAGCATTTCTTTAGATGCTTTGGGAAGGGAATTGGTGAAGCCATTTCCCCTCTCCTCCCTGCTTCCCCTAGCTGAACTCCTGCATATCACAAGGCTTTCATTGGAACCAAGTCATTTCCTCCAGACTGTGAAATATGGACGGTTAAAAATAGGACACCAAAACAACCACATTTCTTCTCCTAAAACGGGTGTTTAGAAACTGCTTTTGCTAAAAAAGCATCAATTCCTCTTTTGGGCTCATAAGGTAACTAAAAGTGAAGGAGGACCCTGATCACTGGCCTAACTCCATTTTCCCTCTTAGGCTCTATTTTGCCTCCTACTGGATCTTCTGAGTCCCCTCCTTCTGTAGTCACCTTGGATTCCAGGAAGAACAGGACTGGCCAATAAGCATCACTATGATGAGGAACTGAAACTACCCCCAAGCAATGGGGAACCTCTACCACCTCAAATGAGGATAATTATCTGTGACAGCAAAGCTGCTCCCCTCAAGTGATGGTAGTGTTAACACCTTCTTGGGACCACCTTGCAGAATCTGAACTGAGCTAATGATCAACCAGACCATACTCGACTATTTAATTATTCTAATGCTTCCCCTGTTTAAATCCAAAGCGCAGTGTCCCCAAAGTGGACTTGAGGTCACTCGACCTCTTTACCTGTTTCTCTTTCTAACATGCACATTGGTTGAATCTCCTTTCTCTGCTCCTTACCATCACTTGTCTCTAATTGGTGTATTTGTGACAGGTGGCTGAGCTTAGTCCATTGGGATTCCTGGAGCCAGGGATTTGCCTTAAATCTCCAGTAACATCCCCAAGCTACCCCTTTCCCTGTGCTCAAGACTATGCAGATTTGTTCTGCATCACCTGTGTCTTATGTGAGTCACATGCCCAGGAATCCCTGACAACTTTTGTATTTCATTTCACATCTAAAGAAATGTACTGCCCAAGCTCACAACAAAGCACAGAGAAATGTATCTGTGTCCCTTAAGCTCTGCAATTCATTTTTCTTCTTTGTCTGGTCTGAAAACTGAATTCCCTGTGTTGGGTTTTATAGTGCAACTTTGTCTTCTGCACTTTACTCCCCCGTCCACTCTCCTTACCACCGTCACCACTACCACCACCATCATCACCACTACTCCTGCACCACTAAGGGTCTTTGGCTCCATATCAAAACAGCTTTCAAGTGGCCAGAACCAAGTTCCAAAGCTCTTACATTTCCTAGAGACTTTCCTTCTTTCCCAGATTTTTCTAAGCCTTGGTCTTTGTAGGACAGCATACACCTCCAGGAGGGTTTCTGACTGTACGTATTGTGCCTGGGCCCCCATCTCAACTGCAGAAGTTTGTTTTAAGTATGTTACTCTTTGTCTGCTTCTTAAATTGAGGTCTGATAGTCTTACAATGTCATTTTTTTTCCCTACTGTAAATCAAGGGACAGCTGTCTTTGGAATAAATTCCAAATAGTTGGTCTGGAAATGAACTTCACAATGGGTCCCTCCTCCATTCTGGCTGACATTTTCCCATTAATTTCTTTTTCTCTTTCATCCATTCATTGGTTGATGAGTCTATAAATACACCTCATCTGCTTTTACTTTGCTTTTTAAGAATAAACTGATATCAAACACACTGTCTTAATTATATCCACAAGCAAAACATAACAAGTTTAAATGTTGTCACAATATAGTTTTAAAACTTGACATTGTTAATTATGCTAGCTGTGATAAAACTGGAAAATGAAAATTCTAATTTGAATAAACAAGTGATTCTTCTGTAAAGAAATTTTTTAACATTAATAAATGAGAATACCCAGAGACCCACTAGGTAAAGGAAAGGAGTTACACAGGAAATGGGTAAGTGGCTGGGTAAGGAGACAAGGAAATGTGGCCTCCTTACCTTTTGGTCACAACACCTCAGAACCTAACCAGGTTAGTGCTCCCAAATTCAAATCAGACCAGAGAGAGCATTGTCCCCATTCCATTCTAGAGTGTCCAACTTACGAGGTGGCTGCTGATTTGCGAAGATCTCAATCATAAGGGCATTTTAGGAAGGAATACACAGGACAAATTCTGATTCAATCCCAGAAAGCAGTAGGTTTTGGGAAATTCTGCTTTTATGATGCAGACAAGATTAAAGAGAAGAATAAGTTATCACACATATGTTCTTGATAGAAAATTACTTCTTTAAAAACTTTTGATTGAGATGGAATGGCTGACAAATTTCAGATAGCAGTAGTCCATTAGGGTATATGAACATTCTGAATTTCATAAAGAAATATTTGTTTTCCTGAAGTATTGTCAGAGGGCACACTCTTATTTGACAAAAAGCAATAGGGAAATGAACATCCTTTTTCAAATGGGAAAAAATCAATAGAAAGTTTCTCAGATAGGAAACTATTATAATGCTCTAGTTTTCACCCACAAAGAGCCACAAGAAAATAGCAGTTAATATACTTTGAATAATGTGTGAAGACTGATAAACATATCAGATATGTTTTATGTGAGCCAAAAGAAGAAAAGACTCACAGGTGGCCAAATGGCTTTGGCATCAATGGAGTAGAATATAGAAGATGTCCTACTTCTACGAGAACAATTCAAAATGAGTATGTTTGAACAGAAGAAAAATCAATTTTGGCAATACATAAGAAATGGCACATTCTTGCTAGAACTCATTCATCATTAGAAAAGTTCACTAATGGAAACTGGGAGAATCTATTTTCTTTGAAAAGAGGATTCCCTTTCCTTGAACAAAAAGAAAATCAACATCTATGCCAGTAATTTTCAAATTCTAATACAAACTCTGTGCTAAGTATTTTGATATAAATATCTTCTCTTTGCAATGACTCAGAAACACAGGTAACTCTGAGGGCCAGATATACAGACAGTCCTCAGCTGTCACTTGACTTTAACACGTCATGTCGAGACAGCTATACCTGCTTACGATATACCAAAACCACCATTTTGTACCTCAGTTAATGAACAAACTTTGAAGCGCTGCCTGGTGGCCTCTTGGTGGCTGATGTTTTAGTTCAGCAGAAATCCTACAGGGCAGATCATTCTATGGATTTGGGAAACCATATAGTTTTTCCCTTGGGTATAAGGGAAAACTACACCTCCCCATCCTCTCTTGCGTTTCTGTGGCACCTTCTGGCAGCTGAGAGTCAATGATGCTAGCAGGTGTGAAGTAGGTACTTCTAGCCCTGGCCGGTAAAAGACATATGAAATTCTCCTCCTTTTCTCTTTGCTCAACAGCTGTTGAACATGGCAGATCCAGCATAGGCCTCCAAGGGAGGCCTGAATGGATACCAGAAACCACTGAAGAAGGATGCCAGGACCCCGGGAGAATTTCTCAGGCAAGATCAGCCCCATTGGTCTCAATGTGAACAACTAAACCACTGGTATTGGGATGTTGTTTGTAACAACACTAATTAACAATAACTACCTCCAACAAATAACTTCTATGAATAGAGTAATGCAAACAGAAATCAATATTTGTAATTAATTGAATGTTTTATTGTCATTTGTTGTTATTTTCCTATGAAAATCATGGAAAATGGAAAAAATAAAGCTATAGATATTAGTTATAAGCATATCATGAACTTAAGACAATGCAGAAAATGATGAAAATTATTAGTTAGGTTAAAAGTGATAAATTCTTAACCTCAGGCAGACTCTTACTTATGCAGACTATCTATATGTTCAGTGCAGAGGTAAAATAGTAGCAGCACGTAGGTGAGAAGGCAAAATTTAAATCACCCAAATAATATGTCTAAAAAGCAAAACTTATATGGAAACATCTCCCTCCCCCTTTTAAATTAAATCCATTGTTTCACTATCTCACAATCAACTTAAAAGCATGTTTTCAGAATCAAAAGTATGATAGTACCTATTTCCTCATGTTTAAATATGAGAAAATTAAAAGTCAGAGAACTTGAACAATTTCCCCCAAAGTCACGTTAATATATAATAGAACTGAGATCTATTCCAAGATTTGCTTCACCTAAAGTCTTGTTCTTTTTTTATTATACCTTGCTGCCTCTTATCGCTGTAAAAATTTGGATGTCTGCCTTTCTTTAAAGAAGAAAACATAGAAAATGATCTTACTGTGCTCCCTTTGGGCATTGGGATGGCAAGATAAAGCTATTCCTGTAATTTCTAACCTTGTGAGCACAGGAGCCTGGGAAGACTGCCCCTTGGCTACACAGTGGATGAGCGCTCAGAGATATGGCTGGGATCCATGATGCCGTGATGCCTCTATAAAACAGCATATTCCTATGAAGTATTTCCATTAATTTAATGTAGAAAATAGAGTTACAATATTAAAGAGTATGCTACACTGTTTCACGCTCTACACCGTTGGCAGAGAACTTGGCCTCTGTCCCAGAATTCTGAGCCAAATGGCATGTCTCAGGAGGAAAGAATTCTTGCCACCTCTCTACAGCAGCACATTCTGCTTAACCCAGCCCTCCACAAAAGGGTGGTGATGAATACAAAAGGTTTCCCAAGACAGAACTGGCACACAGAAAGCTTGTAGACACTCTATCTCTTGAAAAGAAGAAAAAAAATTAAATTATTTATTAACATCACAATAGCCTTTAGAAGAATGTCATAAAAGCATCCTTTGTCACCACCACCATACCAAATCAAGTCAGTATGAAGCATTTCAACTGAAAAAATTCATTTTCATCAGTTATTCAACAACTTTGTTTTTATCAGTATTTTGAGTCACAAGAACTCAGCCCCATAGTATTTTGGACTCAATAAAATGTGTATGAAGTGCTCAGACTTTTGCTTGTAGATGATAGTGATGTAAAAATAAGGTTTTATAAAGTTGCCAGCATCCATGCACCTCTGTACCCATAACCACTTCCATAGCTATGGTTCTAACAAGACTTCTGCATGATGGATGTTTCTTGGGAAGGGTGCCCTGCCATGCCATCCTTGTTGTTGTTGTTGTTAGGTGCCGTCGAGTCGGTATCCAACTCATAGCGACCCTCATAGGGTTTTCAATGGCTGACTGTTTTGAGATTGCCTTGGGAGTGGATTGCCAGGCCCTTCTCCTATTTTTGCGGTGCTGGGAATTGAACTCGGAGCCTCAGAGACTGCAGCACAGCACTCTACCCACTGAGCTAAATCCCAGCCCATGCCATCCTTAGCACTGCCTTATGGCCTGCATGGGGGCAGAAGCAGCAACTTACAGAAATTACAGGTCAGGCAGTCCTCCAGGGTCTATCAGATGTCTGAGCCATACACTGTTTGCGGCAACAATGCTGCAAGTAAGCCCCACGGCTCATCCACTTTTCTGTAAACATCCAACCTTCCCTATTCATGTCCTTGGGTTGTATGTAAAAGTGGAAAATAAGATATGATAAATTGAGAATAGGAAGGGGTCAGGGTGGGGACTTCAGGATGAACATTCATGGTGACACAATGGAATTCCACAAGTAAAATCTTATTGCTTAGATTACTCCTAAAGAGAAAGCTGGGCACCCTGGGAAATATGTTAGGAATCCCACGCCATAGAAAGTATGGGCACTACCAGGGTGTGTGTACTCAACTGGAGATGGTATACATAGACTGGGGCTTTTCAGATTCAGAGGTGCCTATGAGTTCTTTGGGGTCTTATTAACATGCAGGTTCTGACTGAATAATGTAGAGTGGGGTCTGAGATACTGCCTTTCTAATAAAAGCTCAGGTAATGATGCTTTGATGAGCAAAAGTATAGAAAGCAAAAATATGAAGTGCAGGGTTGGAACATAAGAGCTGTAAAATCTTGGGCTTCAATGTTCTTATCCACAAAATAGAGATTAAGTACTACTGTGTGGGATTATTGTGAGCATTAACTTATTGTGAGTTTTGAATGCCAGAATGTCATTTACTTGGCACATATTGACTCAATACATTGACTACCATTAGATTTTCTTTTTATTGCTTTGAGCTTTGGGGCAACTTCCAAAACACTGATGGCTATTGCTGACTTGGTTCTTTAATGATAAGATTAAGGTATACAGAATGAGGTGAAGCAACTTGGAACACAAACAGGTGGGAAGGAGGTAAGAAAAAAAGCAAAGCTGGGAAGAATAAAAAAGACAAATCCTCACCTACACACTCACTCATGCTCAGAGAGAAACTGCCCAGGGACAGATGCATCTCACATTGCTGTTGTTGTTAGGTGCCTTCAAGTTGGGTTCCACTCATAGCAGCCCTCAGGGTTTTCAATGGCTGATTGTTTCAGGATTGCTTTGGGAATGGATTGCCACGTCCTTCTATTTTTTGAGGTGCTGGGGATAAAAGCGAGGGCCTCAGAGAATGCAGTGTAGCACTTTACTCACTGAGCTAAACCCCAGCCCTATGAAATTATATTAGGAGAGATATTTTCTGGAAAGGATGAGAGACACGCTTTATGTTTTTTTTTTAATCCCAAAAATAAAGACATTGGAGTAAGTCTGCAGCTATCAAAATTCACATGGCTTTAACCATCATACTTGGCGATTCTCATGGACTATTTCTCCCATCAGGTTAGCCTAGATTTATCAACGGAATAAAAGAAAGAAAACCAATTATTCTGACACATACTCAGACTATTCTGCAAAACTTTAAGCCTAGGGCTTACCTTCTAAACCTTCCCAAGTTCCCTGAGATGCAGAACATGAGCTCACTTGTGAAAATAATATATTAAAATCACCTCCAATTTAGTAAGCATTTGTTGAATGCTCATTCTGCCAGGTTATGTGCCAGTAACTTGGAATACAAAAATAAGACATGGTTCTTACCCATACACAGTACCAATTTCATCCAAAATGCGTAAATATCAGCAAAAATTGCATTACATTTTAGTAAGTATAACAGAGGTAGCCACTCAGTATTTTGAGAAAACAAGCGAAGAATGCTTAAGATAGTGGTTGCTTCCTGGTGGCCCAGAGGCTGACTATAGCCTATGGACATGGTACATGTTGGAATTTTTTGGTTTAGTTACATTTAATTAGTTGCTAACATTTACTAATGCTAATATTAGTAAAGGAAGAGTTGCACCCAATTCCCTCTCAAGAGCAATCAACTGAAGTTGAATAATGGATTTTCTATTCAAATGAAATACCATTTCTCCATTTCACTTCTTCCTCCAGTATTTTCCATAAGCATATGCAGATGTGCTCATTTAATCTTATTCATCTAAGTTTCTGTAGGAAGTTGAGATTTTCACTCCAGACTTAAGAAGAGGTGGTAAAAGAAAGGGAAAAAAAAGCACAGAATTTCTTCCTAAAGATGGACAGGTATAAAAACTGAAAAATGAAAGGAAATTACATTTCCTATATGCACCATTTATGTCTCTATGTCTTTCTATAGGTCCAAATGCTCACAGCCATACCACCATGGCATCCAATCCTGTCAGATCTCGGAAGCTAAGCAGGGTTGTTGTTGTTGTTGTTAGGTAGGTATCCGACTCATAGCAACCCTGAGTACAACAGGCGAAACACATTTGTCAGTGCTTCTCTGCTGTTCATAGGGTTTTCAATGGCAGATTGATTTTTGGGAGGGGTTTGCCAGGTCCTTCTCCCAAGCCTACAGCTTCTGGTGTTCCTAGGCGGTCTCCCATCCAGGTACTAACCAGGCCTGACCCTGCTTAGCTTCCGAGATCTGACGGGATCAGATGCCACAGGGCTACAGCTGCAGGCGTAAGCAGGGTAGGGCCTGGTTAATACTTGGATGGGAGACCACCTAGGAATACCAGGTGCTGTTGGCTTGGGAGAAGAACTTGGCAACCCACTCCCAAAAAACAATCTGCCATTGAAAACCATAGCAGAGAAACACTGATAAAAGTGTTTCACCTGTTGTACATAGGGTCGCTAGGAGTCGGACACCTACTCAATGGCACCTAACAACAACAACATACCATAAAACTAAACACTGGTTGCCTACACTAGAAGATAAAACATGAGGCTACTGCTGAAATCCAGGGACAGAATTTGGGGGTCTTTAGAGATATGTGATTTAAAAGTATGGAATAGAAAGGAAAACAGTGGATGGACAATGAGTTAGGGAATCTGAGTTCAAGTTCTAGCCTGTAATTGACTGGGTAGCCTTTTGCATTTTTATTTTCTCATTTTTAAAACAAAAAACCTCTACCAGTTCTTATCCAAGATAGTTTCAAGGCAAATTTTCTATAATTAAGTGCAGTGGAAGAAGTAGAAGAAATGGATGACACTCCCAGGTAAGAATTTCAGAGAAAAGTAAGTTGTTAAAATAACAAATATTCATTGGCCACCTACTGCATGCTGATCCAACACCCCCATCTCAGAGATTAGGAAACAAGAAGATGAATAGTTTGTCAAAGGTCATATGGCCAAAAATGGTGGCAATGGGATCTGAACCCAGGTCTGGTGACTACATCATGCTGCTTTTATCCTTGGGCCACACATCAGTACTTTTTAAAGCTTCTTGGGTAATTCTAATGGGCAGCCTGGGTCAAGGTACTGATTGTTGTTGTTGGTTGGTTGCATCAAGTCTGATCTGACTCGTAGCAATGCTATGTACCAATTGTTGCTGTCGTTGTTGTTAGGTGCCTTTAAGTTGGTGTCCGACTCACAGTGACCCTATGTACAACAGGTAAAACACTGTTGTTGTGCTTCTCTGCTATTCATAGGGTTTTCATTGGCAACTGAAAGTGGGCTGCCAGGTCCGTCTCCCAAGCCTACAGCACCTGGTGTTTCTAAGTGGTCTCCCATCCAAGTACTAACTAGCCCCAACCCTGCTTAGCTTCTGAGATCTGATGGGATCATACACCACAGTGGTACACTACAGATATGAGCCAATTAGAAAGGTTAAAAGCAGGCATGAGACAGCTATCTTAGTAATAACAAGTTATATCACCAATGGTACTTCTCTTTTCCCTTTTCTGGAGAAGAATGCATTTAAGAGGTGACCTCCTATAGACCTGCTCAGCTCATGGCTTAGCTCAGTTTTCTTTGTGCTTTTCACAACAGTAGAGTTGTTAAGTGCTACAGAGGTGGGTCTGACTCATAGCAACCCTAATAGGGTTTTCAATGGCTGATTACTTCCAGATTGCTTCAGGATTGGATTGCCATGTCCTTCTCACTTTTTTGCAGTGCTGGGGATCAAACCTGGGTCCTCAGAGAGTGCAGAGCAGCACTCTACCAACTGAGCCAAACCCCAGCCCCAGTATAGTTTCACTGAAGTTATATTTACATTTAGAATTGTTGGAGAAAGTTGACCCCACATTTTGTGCAATTAATATGAGTAAAGGAAGATTTTACTGAAACCAGTAAACAGTAGAAACTTTACTAGGGTCCAGGTACTATGATGATACCTGTGCTATCTCAGTTGATGCCCATGACAACCTCATGAGGTGGGTACAGGTATTATGCCTGTTTTGCAGAAAAATAAGACTCGGAGTTAAACAGCAGGGAATCCAGGCATTCTGGCTCCAAAGCTAAAGTTCCCAGCTCTACATTGGATTGTTTCTCTTCTTATAGTTGCTGCTGGTGAGAGGAAAGATATGTTCTTTTTACTTTTTCAGTTATAAATACTGAAACAGACAATCAAAAGTGCTAAAAAAAAAAAAAGGAGTCCTATTGTTCTAAGGTAAACTAAAATAGAGAAGAAAACTCCAAAATTTACATTCTTCTGTTCTTTTGTAGGTGAAACCTCATTTTTTGGCTTATGGGTCATTGTTCAAAAGCAATGCATGCCTTTATCTTTTTGATCTGTGTGTGGTCTCAGTAATGTACATATGTTATGGGCTGTGCCACAAATCTGGCTGTCCCTTCACTTCTAACGATTTTACTACACAGACCACATTAACATGAAAAACCTGGAACAAAGAGAAACTTTGATTAACAGCATTGTTTTCACAGCTAAATGCATTCCATGATGTATATCACCTCTTGATAAGAAAAACAGTTTTAAACTGTTTTCTTCCAGTGTGGGAATCACCAATATCTAAATCAAAGAAGAGTTCTTAAAAGGTCTAGGGAAGTGAGAAGTCAATAAAGGTTTAGATGGTAATGTAGGAGTTTCCATTCAGATTTCCTGGAGACTTCTACCCAGATTTAAGCAAATGAGTACAAGTGTGTCTCACTGTGTAGGATTCTGATATATGACAAAACATTTTGTGGAAAGCAATTTTACTTTGGACAAGACTTGATTATCCAACAGGTAGTTAGTTTTAGTGAGCTTCTCCAGTGGACAAATAGATGTTTGTTCACCAGCATGGGAAGTGACTTTTCACATTTCTAGGAGGAAAAAGTAGGACAAGAAGTGGCTTACAATTGTGAAACTTTTCCTACTAGTCTTCAATCATGGAATTTTTTCTTTCAGCAAGGTTGGCAGTGACAACAGCATACAGAAGAAAAATGTATAGATTACTGATTGTTTCATTTAGGCTATTAGTCCCAACTTCCCTCAAACAAACAAAAAACCTTTTGATCAATCTTTCTACAAAGCCTGAAAATTAACATATATTTCATTCCACACATACCCACAGCTCCAAGATGAAGGAGCTACCAAAATACAGCAGGAAAAAAAAAAAAAAAAAAAAAAGGCAGAGCCAACATAATAATAAGTTAGATATTAGCTCAGAATTAACAATGTCTCAAACTTACACTTTTATCATTTTTCTTTTAAGAAGATTTGACCCCGTGTAAAGATTATTTATTCTGTTGACCCCTGAAAGTGGTGAGTACTGCCCCAAGGAATGATTGACGTCAGAATTACTGTAGAAAAAGAGAAATACCACATATTCTCACTCATATGTGGGAGCTGAATCAGAATTATAAGAAGGAAAAAATCCCATACAAAGGTCAGAACATAATAAAAAAAAACCCTAAGAATGGTATTATTATATATGGACTAGAAAATTCATGTAATAGTTCTGACAATGTAAAAAGAAAGTTCACTACAGAAAAAGTTTCTATTTTAAACAGAACTGGAACCCAAGGATATATAGAAAAATATTACCATAAAAAGACAGGTAAATGGAAGAGAAGTCTTTGTTTGGGGTTGGGACAGGGGAGGAAGTGCACAAGAGGCTAAGGGGGAACTTATATGTATAATGTACAACAAAATGCATATATGGAAATGTCACAATGAAAAGCATGTCAGGCTGAATCACATTAAGGTGTACATTAAAAATTTCCAATAAAAAATTCATGAAAAATTAAATAGCAGTACAAGAAGAACAGCATAAAATAAGAATAAATTACAGAATAAAAAAAGAATTACTGTAGAAGGGATTTCTCCACTGCACAGGACTCTGGACTAAATGATTCTAGATATTGAATAAAAGATGTTGAGTTTGCAGACAAACAGGTCCATCCAAGGACAAATGAAAGTCTGCACGTGATCTAGGGCCACTGAAACACTTCTAGCAGTTTCTGAAGGGAAACTCTATTCATCAGTGTTCCCATGAACAGTCCTTCTATGGGGGGGAGTGGGGAGGCAGGTGGAAAATGGGGTCTAAACTCCTCCGGAGACTGGGCTATAGCTTCTTAATGTTTTCTATGGTCTGCCAGCAAAACTGAGTTCCTCAACTCTTGCATAAAAGTGGTCTTAATTTGCTGCAATAGTAGTAAATACTATAAACTTTTGGTTAGTCTGTACTGTTGCACAAAGCACAAAGAAAGCACAACTGACCATTCACAGAACTAAGGTCCATGGAGTAGTCACCTCTTAAATGCATCCTTTTCTGGAAAATTAACAACAAACAACATCCACCCTCCCGCCTCTGCAGGGGCTGGGTGTAGTACAGGTACAATCATTTTTGTTGTTGTTAAGTGCCCTCGAGTCAGTGTCCCATTCATAGCGACCTTATGTACAACAGATGAAGCACTATTGTCAGTGCTTCTCTGCTATTCATAGCACAGTTTGGGGCAATGTTTCATCTGTTTTCAATGACTGATTATATTTTGGGAGTGGGTTGCCGGGTCCTTCTCCTGGTACAATCATAGTGTGTTCAAACTGGCATCCCTCTGGCAACTCACAACTTTAAGTCTAGATTTCCTACTCAGCAGGTGGGAAGTCTTTGTAGGAGCTCTAGCTTATGGAGTCAAAGACAAAGTGTCTACTTGCTGCAAGATAACATGGTGCCTCTGGCTCCAGAGAAGATGTCACAGTGACCTCTAGGCAAGTGGTGCCTGCTATCATCATTTTAACAGCAACTCCCATGGGGCTGCTTTTCTGTCCCTACAGGAATGTCAGAGAGGAGCTGATCTCAGTGCAGGCCTGCCAATGGGACCAAATTGGTTCATATTTCCCACATTAAAACTTAAAAACACTCTGAATAGTCATGTGAACATTTTTTGTCCTAAATCTTTTTTCTATATATTTTTATTAGCATTTTAATTGTACATATTTATGGGATACAGAGTGATTGTTCAATTCATATGTAGTGTGCAATTAGCAGATCAGGATTGTTAACTCTTCCATCTCCCTAAGTATTTTACAAAAATTCTTTTTTATTAACATGTAATGATAGTTGGGGCTGGGATTTAGCTCAGTGGGTAGAGCGCTGTGCTGCAGTCTCTGAGGCCCCGAGTTCAATTCCCAGCACCACAAAAATGGGAGAAGGGCCTGGCAATCCACTCCCAAGGCAATCCCGAAGCACTCAGCCATTGAAAACCCTATGAGGGTCGCTATGAGTCAGATACCAACTCGATGACACCTAACAACAACAACAACAACGATAGTTGTACATATTTATGAAGTAGAGTATGATCTTTTAAAACTTGCATAGAGTATAGTGAGATTCATTATGGGATTTTCATAAAATTGCATCCTGTATTTTGAACTTGTTCTCTCCCTCTTAACCCTTCTATGTTGCTCTCCCCTCTCCCCCCCTATTTTTGTATCTCCCTTCCCCTCCTAGTAGTCTCCTCCTCTACTCTACCTCCTGATGGATCCCTTTGTGTTTTCCAATCTTAGGTATATACAATTGTTTGTGCTTAATATATTTTCTATATTTTCCATTTCTGAGAATACAAGTTCTCAAAGTAACCTCTGATAATTCTTTGTATTTTATTGGCATCTATTTTTCTTACTCCTTTTGCATCTCTACTTTTATTAATTTGAATTCTCTCTCCTCTCTCTCTCTCTCTCTCTCTCTGTCTGTCTCTCTCATTTGGCTACTTTGGCTAAGGATTGTCAATCTTGTTTATCTTTCCAAAGAACCAAATCTTGGTTCCATTGACTCTTTGTATTATTATTATTTTTTTTTTAGTTTCTATTTCATTAATTTCTGCCTTGATTTAATTTTGTATTTTTTTTTACTTTCTATCTCATTAATTCCCACCTTGATTTAATTATTTCTTTTTATCTGCTAGTTTGTAGATTTGCTTGATGTTCTCTTTCTAATGCCTGAAGATGTATCATTAAGTTACTTATTTGGGGGTTCTCTAACTTTTTTATGTAGGTGCTTGTAGCCATGAATTTTCCCTTTGCTATACCCCAAAGATTTTGGTATGTTGTGTTTTCAGTTTTATTTGATTCTAAGAACTTTTTTTATTTCCTTTCTGATTCCTTCAATGATCCACTAATTGTTCAACAGTGTGTTATTTAATTTACACGTATTTGTAACATTCTTGTTGCTCTACTATTGGTTTCTAATTTTATTCCATTGTGATCTGATACAAGGAATTATTTCAATTATTTTGTATTTGTTATTTTATGTATGTATGTATGTATGTATGTATGTATGTATGTATGTAGTGTATTTTAGAGAAAGTTCCATGTGGTGCTGAGAAGAATATGTATTCCTCATCTGTTGGATGGAATATTATATAGACACCTGTTAAGTCTACTTGGTCTAAGGTGTTGTTTAAGACCATAGTTGATATTTGTTTTGATGACCTGTCTGTTAAAGAGAGTGGGGTATTAGGGTCCTCCATGATTATTATGTCTGGATCTATGTGTTCCTTTATGGCCAGTAATGTTTGCATTATAATGTTAGGTGTGCCAGTGTTCAGTGCCTAAATATTTACTATTGTTATATCCTCTTGGTTAATTGTTCCCTTTATTAATATATAATGACTTTCTTTGTCCCTTCAGATTAATTTGTTGTTGTTGTTGTTATGTGCCGTCGAGTCGGTATCCGACTCATAGCGACCCTCTTTACAACAGGGGAAACACTATTGTCAGTGCTTCTCTGCTGTTCATAGGGTTTTCAATGGCAGATTGATTTTTGGGAGGGGTTTGCCAGGTCCTTCTCCCAAGCCTACAGCTTCTGGTGTTCCCAGGCGGTCTCCCATCCAGGTACTAACCAGGCCTGACCCTGCTTAGCTTCCGAGATCTGATGGGATCGGATGCCACAGGGCTACAGCTGCAGGCTCAGATTAATTTAGGGCTGAATAAAGTTTGTCAGTTATCAATATGGCTGTCCTTACTTTTATTTACTTATTATTATCATTTTTCTTCCCTATACTTGACATGCCTACAGCTGTAGCACTGTGGTGTCCGATCCCATCAGATCTTGGAAGAAGGATTGGGCCTGGTTGGTAGTTGGATGGGAGACTGCCTGGGAATACCAGATACTGTAGGCTTGGGAGAAGGACCTGGCAACCCACTCCCCAAAATCAATCCACCATTGAAAACCCTGTGAATAGCAGAGAAGCACGGACAATAGTGTTTCATCTGCTGTACATAGGGTCGCTATAAGTTGGACACCAACTTGATGGCACCTAACAACAACAACAACAACAACAACAACATACTTGGCATATCATTCTCCAATCTTTTATTCTCAGTTTGTGTACTTCCTTTCAAATGAAGTAAGTCTCTTGGATGACACAAATAGAAGCATCTTCTTTCCAATCCAGTTAGCCAATCAGTGTCTTTTAATTTGAGACTATTTACATTTAGGATTATTATTTAGGGGAGTTTGGTGTCCTGCATAATTTTTTGGTTATTTTTCTAGTAAGTTTGGGTGTTGCTTATTCTTTACTTTGTCCTCTGTTTATATTAGGGTTTTACTGGTCCATTAAGTTGAATATCCTTTTGTCTTCCTTAGCTTTCATTTGTTCAGCATTCCTTGCATGGATTTTATTCATTCATATGTCTTTCAGGGTTGGGGCTTAGCTCAATTCGTACAGTGTTGCTCTGTGCTCTGTGAGGCCCTGGATTTGATCCCCAGCATTGCAAAAATGGGAGAAAGACCTGGCAATCTACTCTTGAAACAATCCTAAAAAAAAATCAGCCATTGAAAACTCTATGAGGGTCACTGTGAGTCAGAACCAACTCAATGGCACCTAACAACAACAACAACATGGTCTTCCATTTCATTCTGACTTTATTCTTCTGTATATAGAATTTCCTTGAGCGTCCTCTGGAATGCTGGCTTGGTGGTCATGAATTGCTTAAGTTTGTGTTTATCTTGAAAGGTCTTTAGTCCACCATCTAGTTTAAAGAATGATTTTGCTAGATATGGTATTCTTGGTTAGTAGTTATTTGCTTTTAAGACTTGAAATGTAAAATTCCATGCTTTCCTTGCTTTTAGGGTTAGTGTTGAGAGGTCAGATGTTATTCAGATGGGTTTGCCTTTGTAGGTGCATTGATGTTTTTCTCTTGCAGCCTTTAAAATTGATTCTTTGCTTTATAGTTTTAGCATTCCAACTATAATGTGATACAGAGAGGATCTGTTCTGTTCCAATCTATTTGGAACTTTGGATGCCTCTGTTGTTAGGACGTATCTTTCTTCTCCTAGGTATAGGAAGTTTTTCAGCTATTATTTCATTGAATAGGTTATCTATGCCTCTAGTTTTAGTTTGGGCTGCTTCTCTTACACCCTGGATTCTTAGGTGCATTGTTTCATGTTGTCTAATACTTCCAGGAGGTTGTGATCATATTTTATTTTATTTTCCTCCTTCTTGACATCTGAGTAAATTAGCTCTTCAATCTTGTCTTCTGGCTCTGATATTCTATCTTCTGCTTGATCCAATCTGTTTGTCTTACTTTGTCCTGGGATTTTTATTTTATTGTGTTTTTTTCAATTCTAGCAATTGTATTTATTTTTTTCAAGATCTTGATTTCTTTGCTGAATTTTTCTTTTAAGAAAGAGTTTTTTGGTCAAGTGACTCAGTTGCCTTTATCTGCTTAGCTGTGTTTTCTTTGAGATCATTTATCATTTTCATAAGTAGACTTTTTAATTCTTTGGTATTTCAAGCAGTTTGGAATCTTTGGTTTCAGTTATTGTAAGATTATGATTGCCTTGGGGATTCTTGTCATTTTGCTTTTTCATATTCCTTATGTTTCTAAGTTGGATATGAGGCATTTCTTATTATAGTTATCACTTCTTGATTTATTTGGGAGTTTTCTTGTTGAATAGCCACCTTTTGAGATCTTGATCTGTGGTATCATTCAGAACAGAAAAAACAATCTGATGTCATAGTAATAAATTTAACCAAAATCACATTCATAATCACAGTTAATATGATTTGAGGTGAGGTAGTAATTAAGTAATTACCTTGTTTTCTTTCAGAAGACTCTAAGAATGAACTATTCTTCTCATCTTAAGCAGGTAGAAAATGATATCTTTATGAGTTGTAAGTAGGACAGTCTCTTCTTTAGTATTATCAGCAAATTTTTCCAATACCTATAAAATGTGCCTGTCTCCCACCTTCAGGTCAGACTCAGTAAGAGCCTGACTGCTGACCAGAGTTAAATCCCATATCAGCTCAGTCCACCCTGGCAACAGCTCAAGCGCATCACTGACAACCACCTGAAATGGTACCAACATTTCCCTTGTTCTAAATCTTAACACACTGAAATCATTATTAACATTAACAGCTTATTAACAGCCTCAGTCCTCTAAACAGTCTAAGTTTTACAGATTACTCTGTAAACAAATGTGGGACCACCAAGTCCTACTTGAATTCTGCCTACTGCCTGCAGAAAAACCTTAGATTTTGGTGTCACCAGAGCCTGATGTTGGCAGCTACAAGCCTAAAAAGGACACAATTCATCCTCCTTTCCCCATGCTGACAACACAGCAGGGCGTGGAGGAAGCAGGATCTGGCCATGCTATTGATGAGAGTTTTCCTGTGCATTTCATCAAAAGCAAAACCAAGCCCAAAGGTTATGCCTAGGAAATGGCATTAAACAGTATCCTTTCAACATCTAAGTACCCGCACCTTTAAACCTTGAATGAAATTGATGATTTTTATTCCCCTGATGCTATTCGATAGTTAGAAACACAGAAAAACCATCTTTCTTTTCGCTTGTTATCAGAAAGCATTAGAGGTAAAGGACCCATGAGAATGAGTAGGAAGGATATGCTGCTTGCAGACAACAGTAATAAGGCAGGACAAAAGTTAATATGAGATGTGCTGCTCTTATTTTTGACTGTAGGTGGTAGCAATTATAAATAATAATAATAATAATAATAATAATAATAATAAATAAACATACAATTGGTGATGGTAGAGTGGGCCCAGGGCAGAGTACAGAAGAAATTCTCTTTCTAGTGAGCAGCTAGAAATTAACTCAGAACATTACTTCTGCCCTTTCTAGCCACGACCTCTCTTTTTTCTTATCTAAGCAGTAGACTGAGATGAGTAAGCAAAAAGCCAGTGGATTCAGAGGGACCTACGCTCTAGGCTTGGCTCTCCCACCACACTGTTTATAGTTGTGCTAATAACCTTGGGTGGTCATAAAAATAAATAACATTTATCAGGTACTTAGTATGTGTGGGGCACTCTTCTCAATGTTTTGTGTCTATTAATTTAGTTAATCATCACAATGACGACAGGTACTATTTTCACATTATTTATATGTGAGTCAGCAATTATGTCACTTGTTCAGAGCCTCACAACTAAGAAGAGAGGGACCTACAGTTCAATCCCAGACAGTCTGGCTCCAGAGCACAAGCTCTTAACAACTACATTCTCTTTTGCCTATCTTAGTCCCTGTTTTTTCATCTTAAAAAAATGTAGCATATAAGTTTCATAAGAATTATTGTGTTAGTTAAATGAGATAATGCATATATACTTAGCAGAGTGCCTGGGGTATAATAAGCCATAATTGTTTGCTTTTCTTTCCCTATATTTTCAGCCCAAACCACAAGAAATGAAGGCAAGGACTTAAAGAAATCATACCAGCTTCTTTTGTTCCCCTTCTGAGTCCTGTGTTCATTTACTATTTTGCTACATAACTAATATTCAAAAAAATTAATAATGAATTACATTGAGTGCCAGGAATATGTTAGGCATCATATAAAGTCCACCATTCTACAAACTTGGGTGCTTCCCAAGCCTATCTTCTGCAGAGTAGGTATAACGTCATTAGCAGTATAGACATTGTACACTCTTACATAAGAGAGGCTATTTCTTTGTCTTTGAGACTGTCTCTGCAAGACTACAGGACTGTTTGATTTCAGCTGGAAGGGTATTTAAATGGCAGCCAGTATCTGTAACATTTGGGGTGCTTTAGCCTTTATGCATCTGTGGTGTGACCTTCACAACTGGCTGTATTGACTTGGTTGGAATCACAACTCAATTTACACCTTATGTTTTCCCTTTACTTACCCTGCATCATGCAGGGATGGAGATTCAACAGCATTTAATTGATTTTCTGGCCTCCTCTTCAGACTTTATTTGATTTTTACAAGCCAAATTACCATGCTTTCAGCAGCTAATAAGAAGTCTTCAATTGGAGACGCTCATTAAGCTCTTTTCCTTGGCAACAACCCCTAGCCACCTCTTCTTCCATTCTGCAGGCAGAGATGGCTCAGCAGAAAATGTGCTCCATGTTTAGGATGAGGCAAAAGGTAACTCAGAAGGTGAAAGATTGACTGTCATGAAAGTAGGAAGGATGGTTCCTCAAAGGGAAATGTCTGCCTGTGTTGGTACTCATTTTCACAGGAAGCCATCCAGATGAAATAAATGATTCTAATCCAGGGCACCAACTGTTTTTCCTCAGGCTCATTTGTCACATGATTGCTTTTCTAGGACTAGAAGACAAGTCTAGACAAGACTGCTTTTCTAGGACTCAGTTTTCCCCTCTGTACAATAATATTCTCTGGCGTCTTCACTATAGAGTTTAAAACATTTCTCCATATGCTGTCTCTTTACTCCACAATCCTGTAAGAGTCAGGCAGAGAGCCTTTGCTTTACGAACTAAGAAGAAACAGAGAGGAGAAAGAAATTTCGTGATCAAGAATTTACATTGTTTACCTTAAACAATTGTTCGAATAGAACAAGAAAACACTGCCTGGTTTAAAGTAGACAAAGGTGTGGGTCAGGGCTGTATACTTTCACCATATCTCTTCAATTTCTATGCTGAGCAAATAATCCGAGAAACTGGACTTTATGAAGAAGGACAAGGCATCAGGGTTGGAGGAAGACTCATTAACAACCTGAGTTATGCAGATGACACAACTCTGCTTGCTGAAAGTGAAGATTTGAAAGATTGACTGATGAAGATTAAAGATCATAGCCTTCAATATGGATTACAACTAAACATCAACAAAACAAAAGTCCTTACAACTAGGTCAGTATGCAACTTCAGAATAAATGGAGAAAAGATTGAGGTTGTCCATGATTTTGCTTTACTCGGTTCTACAATCAACACCCATGGAAACAGCAGTCAAGAAATCAAAAGACATACTACTTTGGGAAAAGCTGTGGCAAAAGATCTCTTTTAAAGTATTGAAAAGTAAAGATGTCATATTGAAGACGAAAGTGTGCCTGACTAATACTATGGTATTTTCAGTTGCATCATGTGGTTGTGAAAGCTGGACATTCAACAAGGGAGACAGGAGAATTGATGTTTTTGAATTATGGTGCTGGAGACAATTATTGAATACACCATGGATTGCCAAAAGAACCAAGAGATCTGTCCTAGAAGAAGTGCAACCAGAGTGCTCCTTGGAAACAAGGATGGACATGTAGTCAGTAGGGACCAATCCCTGGAGAAGGACATCAAGTTTGGGAGAGTGGCAGGTCAACAAAAAAGGAAAACCCTCCACTAGATGGCTTGACACATTGTTTGGAACAATGGGCTTAAGCATAAGTAAGATCGCGTGTGTGACATAGAATCGGGGAGTGTTTTTATTCCACTGTACATAGGGTTGCTAGAAGTCAGACCTGACTGGACGGCACCTAACAACAACAACAACAATAACAACAACCACCACCACCACCTTATAGGTAAGTGCTATTATTTTCTGGAAACTTCTTTGCCAAAAAATGGAATTATTAAGATAGAAACAAAGGACCTTGCTTGCAACTCACTTGATCTAGACATTTAAATGTGATTAAGTGATTTGAAAACCCAATCTAATAGAGCATGGTTAGCTAGGAAACACACCGATCCAATCTAGTTTCACACAATCTAGTATTCCACACTTGTGGCCTACCATCTCAAAGCAATAACTACTTCTATCCTCACGGTTACCTTGTGAAATACATTATTAGTCATTATTAGTTCCATTTGATAGCTAGAAGAACTAAGGAAAAGAGGTCCAATGGCTTCTCTGGGGCTTACAGGGGAACTCAGTGCTACAGGGGAGAAATTCTTGTATTTGCGCTCTCTTCCTCACACAAATAGAGAAAGCAGATTTTCTGGCGAAGTTCTCACAGCTGAAATCTTTCTTGCAACTAAAAGCATGTTCTTATGACATTAGCTCTTAGATACAGTGGAAGCTACAGCCTTTCTAAAAATTTAAAAATAAAAAGTGAATGTGAGATCCTTATTGGCGAAAACACCATTGGGGGTTGTGTTTCCCTAACTGTAGTTACTGGGTTGCCAGAAAATTGGAAAGAACCTAAATCATTCACAGACAAGGACACTTATTCTCTCACTCATGAATACTATAGATTGAGGGCATTCAATTAAAAGCCGATGCCACTCCTCTTCTGGCCAAAAATGTGCCTGGCTTCCCAATGAGTCTCAAGATGTGGGGAGTTTATATGTGGTGTGTGGGGGCGAGGGCAATGAGTGTGTGTGTGTTTTTGTGTGTGTGTGTGTGCACACCTCATATCAATTAGGAACCTGCTGAACATTAGCTGTGTATTAACCCTTAAATGGCATCATGGGGCCAAAACAGCCCCCCAACCCCCCCACCCCTTAATGCCCCACGCAGGTGCCACAGACAATGGGTGCTGTGGCACTTACCCAAGAGCAGGTATGTGCATCATAGGATCATATGTGTGCCCAGAAGTATCTGAGTTAAGAGTTAAGCACTGTGGCCACTTGTGTGGGAAACAGAGGTCAAAACAATCTCCTTCCTCCTCCAGGAATTTAAAATTTAGGTAAGGAAGCAAAACATACACACATACATATACCAGTTCTTGTAAAACCTAGAGTTTAAATTTGTTATTTTAAATTTTGCTTAAAACCCATATTTCCCTTTTTGAATCCTGAACTTTTTTCAAGAAACCCTTAATAATGCCATTACGACTTGTTTCTCCATTTGAAAATTGATCTTTTAATCTCTTGGTCAACATTCAGATTTAGAATCTCCCAAGTGGTCATTATATTTAAGCTTCCTTATAAAACAGTTGCATCATCTAAATGCACATAAAGACTGATTAATTTACACTTCATTCCATTATTTTGTGTTAGATTTGAGCCTCCAGTCTGCCAGTTGTATGCTGTGAACTCCAGCCCTGCCTGACAATGTAGTGGAGGACAGACATATAAACCAAGGCTTGCAATGCAGGGAGGTGAATGTAGGTTGACATACAACAATATATGACCAGCCACGTGGGGTGCACGGGGATGCGCCGAGGGAAGGAAGGCTTTATGGAGGAAGTGAGGTTTGAGCGCTTCTGAAAGAAGGTCCCCCAGGTGACCGGGGGATGAGGACTTTTCCAGGCAGAGGAAGAACCATGTGCAAAAGCAAAATGGCATGATTTGGGAGTCCCCTGGGGGTCTACCCATCAAGAGGAAACCTCCTGAGAAGGTTGAAAAGCGGGGCAGCGTGGACAGGAGGCTTCGCGCAGGGAGCTGAGTCAGACGCCAGACCCCCTCGGCTAATGCAGTCAGCCCTGCTTCTTCTCCCTCGACCTGTGGGCTCTGAGACGCCTCTGACTTCTCCTGTCTCGCCGTCTTCCTCTGTCACTTAATGGTAGTGTCTGCTTCTAACTTCTCGAATACATGAAAAAAGACCTTGCACCCTCTGTGAGGGAGAGGACCAGATAAACAACAATATGTCATCCCTGATGGCGTTTTCTTTGTCAGACTCACAAAAGAGCCTCCATGAAGAATAGATTATAATCAAAATTCCAGGGTCTGGTTGTTCCCTGTGTGAATTTGCCACGCCTCTGACACATCTTTCTCTGTTGCTAACCATTTGTTGATTTTGCTGTTTTTAGCATTTATGCACACAATTGGTTGTATGATGCCACCCTTTTGGCCACTGTTACTGCTTGTGGTGATAAATTACAAGAGAGGAGTACCATAAGAGTTGGGAATAACTGTGGTCTTTCCTTTTATAGGCTGATCCATTTCACAGAAAAGTGAGGTTAGTGTCATTTTATAGCAAATTAATATTATCGTTCCAATGTCCTTTTACAATGTTTTCTAAAACGTCTCCACAATTGTTGGACAATTCCCGTCCTGATGAATTTCTTGAGTAGAAAGAAAGTCCCTACAGCAAGTAATCTGCTATTTTGATATTTTCTGCAAGAGGAAGTAAAGAAAATTATATTGTGGTTGAAGATCTATCTTGGACCAAGTCCTTAAACAAAGAATAGGTGTAAGTGTATCTTTGAAGTTTGAAGTATATCTTTGAAGTGGTGAAAAAAAAATCATTGGATGTTTGTATAGATAGGCCTTATTTGATAATGGCCCTATAAAAAGTACATTTTAAAAAATTCTACACTGGTGAAAGTAATATATATTCACTTGGCAAATTTTTGCCGAGTTGCTTCATCTGCATAGACACTGTCAGATATAAAAGCTTGCCACATCATTTTTAAAGAAGGAATGACTATAATTACCTAGAAGGAACTGAGAATGATTACTGTTGGCAAAGATAAAATTGTAATGGTTACCATGTACAGAGAAATTACTAAACACTAGGCATACACTAAGTATTCAATGTATATGTTATCTCAGTTAATCTTGTTTGTAACCCCTTGAGGTATGTTCATTACTCCCCTAGTTATTGGGGAGGAATCTGGATGTGAAAGAAAGAAAGAAATTTGTCAAATTTTATTAAAGCTAATAATACACAGACCCAGGTTTTGAACTTAGCAATGCCTAAGTCCAAAGACTCGTGGAGAGATAAGCCTTAACCATTGCCACTTCTTTGTCTTAGATAATATATTTGCTAATAGACGAGCCTTTCACTGCACATACTTATTCCTGGTTGGTAGTATGATGATTCATCACTTTATAGTTTGTTGTTGTTGTTAGGTGCCTTCGAGTCAGTATCCGACTCATAGCGACCCTCTGTTCAACAGGGGAAACACTATTGTCAGTGCTTCTTTGCTGTTCATAGGGTTTTCAATGGCAGATTGATTTTTGGGAGGGGGTTGCCATGTCCTTCTCCCAAGCCTACAGCTTCTGGTGTTCCCAGGCGGTCTCCCATCCAGGTACTAACCAGGCCTGACCCTGCTTAGCTTCTGAGATCTGACAGGATCGGATGCCACAGAGCTACCGCTGCAGGCGTTATAGTTTACAAAATGTTTTTATATATGTTAGAATTCATAATCTCTAATAGACCTTGAGGTCTTACTAATTCCTCTATTTTGAAGCGGACAAACTAAGGCTTAATGAAATTAAGGGACTTGCCTATGCCACACAACTAATATGAGGCAGAATGAAGACAAGAAGTCAGGTTACCTGACTCCAAATCTTTAGCTATTATCACTCCAGCACTTTGTATTCTAAAGAGGTAGGAAAAAAGAGAAGGATTAGAAAGTTTGTGCTACACAAACCCAGGTACATGTGTTCCACAAGGAAGGAGGTACTACTATATCTCTTTGTGACAATAAAATGATAAATTTAAATTTTAGCTTTTAAAATAAAATCTTAGTAGCAACTAAAACTGTTAACAAGCCTAATAATGAAGGCAGAAAGAATCCTCCTATTCATAAGTCCTCGTGGAATGCTCTAGTTTTACTTATTTATCAGGTATAGTTTTCTTAGTTTGTCTATTTAATAATCTTTCAAAAACTGGAAACTTTTCAGAATTACCGATAATGATTTTAAATATTTTTCACTGTAATGAGGAAAAAGTAGGGACTTATTATTTATTCACTTTAATCTGAAAAAGAGGAAATTTTCTGAAATGAATTTTTAATGGTAACTCTGAGAAGGAAATGAACCACAAAGAGACTTTTAGGTCTTGTTAATTCCTGAAGTTGAAATTTAAAAATTTTTAAATGTAGAGGAAAGAGTAAAAATCTATCCCTCTGATGGCTGTTTAAAGGATAATATCATTCAAAAAGTTGGTGCCAACAACAATTTATATACAGCAGGAAGAGCAACAAATTCTGCTTCTGTGGTTTTTATCTGAACAAGAAAACAAGTCAAAAGGGAAAATTTCTAAGAAGGTTCAAATTTGTTCCCCAACTTTAGAGGCTAGTTCATGTTAGCCTGTATGGTTTTATTGCTTAGTTCACATACACAAGTAATGGAAATCCTAAAAGCCTCTTTAGAAAATAATCTTTTGCTCCTGATGTTGATTAACAAAAATGCTCTTTCTCCAATGTGTGATTATTTGGTTCTTCACAAATTCAAGGTCTGTGAAAAGAGAATAAAGTTTCTTTGAAAGAACTTCCTCCTGTCCGATTTTAAAATAAGTTTTTTTTTTTTTTTTTTTTGTCAGTGATAGATAGTTAAGGGCTTCTAAAAACAAAGGAACATAATGACACCTTTCAAATTAGTCAACAGGGAATGGGGTGTCAACTTATGTGAATAACCAGAATATCATAGAGTTGTTCTCTGTAGTTACTCCCTTATAGGGAAAAAATAATATAATAATTTGCATTTTAAGTCATTGGGATTTAACATCAACCTTTACTACAGTAAAAGCCAGTTGGGAGAAAAAAATCTTGCTATGACATTCCCTCAGTAATAACTTTTTAGAGTTATAACCAGATAAAATATGATTTGCCAGCAAGGTGAAAGCTACTACTACTGTATCCTATGGATCTGCATTATATATTACTGTGAAGATATATTGAAGTTATATTGAAGTAAGCATTAGAATAAGACCAATTGTCTAACCAAAGAAAATATGCACAAATGTAATAGTTTAGGAAAGGATATGAGGGATGTAAGGTATAAAATATGTGTTTTGCTAAGTCATATAAAATAATGAGCAGAGAAAGAACATGTACATTGCCCAGGAGTCTAAGTGTTCACAGTTCCATGTTAAACTCCAAGTTGAGTAGAATATCCTCACTGTCCTGTCATAATCACATGAATTTCTTATAAATACATCATGTCTATGAGTATTTGAACTTTATCTAATACCTTTCAACACTTCAGACGCCACTGCCAATCAAGCCAGTCTTTAAGAATACATTGGCTTCTTTTTCCTTGGTCAACCTAGTAAAAATTTTGTAACTTGGCACTTGGTAGCATCCATGGTATAGGTTTGAGACAAGAAAAATTGTAGAATTCTTTTGTCTACTTCTTCAAACAGACATTGGCTCCCAAGTTTGTGTTTTCATTCAAGTTTTCTCATGCCTAGTTATTTCATCATAGCATGTTTTTACATTTTAAGGATGACATTTTTCTTCTTGATTTAATATTATCCAAAAGTTTATCTTATATGTGAGAATTTCAAAACTGTCTCCTGTGCTAGAAAGTATTGTTTACAGCTCCCCAAAATTCACAGCCCCAAATGTTTTTAAAAATCAAGAATTTCAAAAAGTAAGATGCACCAAATTATCCCCTTTAAATACTTTGAGTGAATCTGATTTTTAAATGATTAAAAAACAAAACTAAAGTTTTTTGGCTGAACCTCATATGACTACCTACTCTGGGCAGATGTAATGAACCTGAGGTATTGGGGTACAACATCTGGCAAGGACTTGTGAATTACAATTTTCTTTTACAACTGAAAACCATATCCTGGTCAGGTCTCAGTGGGGTTTAATTCTGTCAAGGCACACAAGGTTTGTTTTGATCTGTTATGGAGCAACACACAGAGCTTTTGGTTCACACTAATAACATCCCCGTGTCTGGTATACACTGATCCAGAGGCTACTAATTAAAGGTTGGAATTAACCAAACACAGTTTCACTACAAAACATATGAAACTTATTAAAACTTAAAAGTAACTGCTGATTCTCAATACAGGCAAGACTAAAGAATGTGGGAGTCTTATGAGGTTACTCAAGCAAAAAAATTTAAAGCACATTCAAGATGCTTCATGTCTGCCTATTTAGAAAGCAATGTGTTAACATAATAGAAAAATGTGCTAAACTTTTAAGATCACTGAAACCAAGAGATGAAAAGGGTTTAGCAGGGAAATTGCCCATTTCCCTCACCAGGGTTAACTTCCACTCTTGGTCTTTGGTCTACCCAATACTTGTATATGCAGTCATTGGAACAATTACTTGACCATTTTCTCACCAGAAAACTGTGCTGATTTGGAAATGAAAGAAAGAGCTGGGACCAGTGGAAGATCGCAGAATGGGATGCGTTTCAGTTGCTAAGTTACAAAATTCAATCTAAGACTACAGCTTTATTTTTGAAATTTTTTATCAACATGCAATATACAGTACATACATAGTACACCATTTCCTGAATTTTCACTGAATCTACCCAAGTAACAGGCGCCTACACCAAGGAACAATATTATTACCACTTTCACATATTTTTTAAGCTTAGCACCATTTCTCTATACATAGTAGACATAAGGTCTTGCTCTGTATTATGATGTGAAAGAATAGTGAAGCCCTGTTTTGGAAAATCAATAGGGAATGACAATAGGTAGTGTTCAGTTCTCTCTGCTTGTGATTTTGACAGGGCTACCGAATGTCAGCACAGCAATAATGACACCAACTGCTCAAGACCTATTGAAGAAAGAGGAAAGCATTTCAATTAAAGCTCTTTGCCTGAGAGGTGCACTCAAAGCTGTGGTTTAGAAAAGTTGCGAATGCACTGTGGCTTGAGGGCCCAAATCCTAGGTTCTAGAATCAAAAAGATACTATATCCACTACTTACTTAATAGCAGAGAGACTCAGCCCAGGTTATCTAATCTCTCTGAGCTTCAGTGGACCCGTCATAAAATAAAGATCCATCAGTCTCACTGGGATATTGAGGAGATCATGTGAGCTCCCTACAGGTGTACATAGAAAGTGCTGAAAACAAAGTTGTTATTGTTGCTGTTAGGTGCCATTGAGTCGGGTCTGACTCATAGTACCTCTATGTAGGATTTTCAACGACTGATTGTTTTTTGGGAGTGGGCTGCCAGGTCATTCTCTCTAGCCTGCAGCATCTGGTATTCCCAGGTGGTCTCCCGTCCAAAGACTAACCAGGCCAACCCTGCTTAGCTTCTGAGATTAGATGGGATCTGATGCTAGGATGGTGTGGCTGCAGACTGAAAACAAAGCAGTCATCAAAGATGGTATGTGTCTTTATTATTATTATAATGGCTCAAAAGCTGACTCATCCACTAGAGAAGAGATGTCCTGTCCCCAACCCCCCAAGTTGAATATCAGTTCACCATTCTCATGTGGATTTTGTTATCTGTTAGCCTATTAGAACCAAATTCAAGACCATAGGGTAAATGACTCCTATTAGTGGACAAACCCATGTACTTAGCCCCTTCTCTTTTCTGGATTTACATAATCTGAGAACTTTAAAATATGTTCCAAAATTTATTCTACACTATGTTTTCAAATTTCTGGGTGAATAAATGTCACCTGGATTTCTGGTGCCCCATACCTGTGTATTCTCTTTTAGTAGATCTGGGGTTGGGCCCAGGAATCTGCATGCTTTCCTGTAGAATCTGCATATAATACACACCTAGATGATTGCTGCATGGGTGTCTCCGCGCTACCCTTTCCAAAATGCAGGTCCTCTGAGCCTTAGGACCTCAGAGATTATAAAGAGCATCTGCTGAAGCAGAAGAATGTTCACCAATTCAATTTTTTTGTGCTAAGCGGATACTATCCACAGCTGACACTTTCCAAATATTAGAGGAATTTTCCAAGGAATAAAAGAAGACTCCAAACATGTGGGTTACTGGTCTTCGTTTCAGATAGATCATTAGCATACCATTAAAAGTCCTAAGCATAAATGAGATGCTAATGAAATTGGTAGAGTCAAATCAGTGCAATGTTAAAATTCATGAAAGCAAAAAATAAGATTCCTGCTAATGTATAAATGCAACATTTTTCTCATTATGGTTTTCTATTTCTTGAGCATCTTTCTTAGCATCTGACATTCTCTATTTTTTGACATTTTCCCTTCCTGTTATTTTCCTCTAAAAACAAGCTCATCAGCCTCATAGCCAATGCTATTTTTTTAAAATTTCATTTGCACATATATATGTAGACACACACACACATACACACACACACACACACACACACACACACACACGTCTACAGCCATACCAGCCTGGTGTCCGATTTCATGAGATCTCAGAAGCTAAGCAGGGTTAGGCCTGGTTAGTACTTAGATGGGAGACTGCCTCGGAATGTTGGTTGAGAGAAGGACCTGGCAGCTCACTCCTGAAACAATCAGCCATTGAAACCCAAGGGAATACAGAGAATCACTGACAATAGTGCCAGGCATGGCACAGTGTTGGGTAATGTTTCATCTGTTGTTCATAGGATGGCTATGAGTTGGACTTGACTCAATGGCACTTAACAACAACAATATGTACACATATACATACATGTATGTATGTATTCCTTGTGATAAGCACAGTTCTTTGCCAAAAGAGTAACTCTTCCTGGTCTTTACATTTTACTACATTTTCTCCATTTCCATTACCATCATCATCATCATTACCTCATTAAGTACATATTCAATTTTGTTCACACTTGCTTAAAAGATGTATTAACTAGGTTCAATTATCTTTCCTAGAACAATTTGATATTCTTGGGAAAAATTGCTGTCCAGATTATAAATCTGGTTTTCTTTGCCAAATGTGGTGGCACATGCCTCTAATCCCACCCAGCACTCTGGAGGCAGAGGCAGGAGGATCGTGTGTTGAGTCCAATCTGAGATATATAGTGAGTTCAAGCTCAGCCTGGGCCACATAGCAATACTCTATTTCAAAAAGCAATCAAAAAAGTAACTTTCATAATTAGAAAAAGTAACTCAGAAAAATAAGAAATAATTTATCTCCCCATCCCACACTATGGATTAAACCCAGGGCCTTTTCCATGCTAAGTAAGTGCTCTATCTCTGAGCTACATTCCCAACTCTGGAATAATGTATCTTAAATTGAGTTGCCCTACTGTTAGAAAAAAGCCTGCAGCCGTACCACTATGGTGACCGATCTCATCAGATCTTGGAAGCTAAGCAGTGTGGGACCTACTTAAGTACTTGGATGGGAGACTGCCTGGGAACATCAGGTGCTGTAGGCATGGGAGAAGGACCTGGCAACCCATTCCCAAAAAACAGTGAGCCATTGAAAGCCCTATGAATAGCAGAGAAGCACTGACAATAATGTTTCTCCTGTTGTAGGTAGGGTTGCTATGAGTCAGACATCAACTCGAAGACACCTAACAACAACAACAACAACAACACTATTATAAAATGTGTATTAAGTGAAAAATGTATATTAAGTTCAATAATGTAGACAATTGGAAAAAGGACCCTCAAAAGAATACACAATTGCTTTTTTCTTGAATGTCAAAATTTTAGGCATGAGTCAAATGGAAGATAGTTTTTCTTCTCCTTCCTTCTAGTTTTCTAAAATGAACATGAATAACTTTTGTAATTAGAAACATACCAATCAATGTTATTATTTAGAAAGAAGATTTTAGATTCACTGAAGCCCAGAGATATTTAAGTTTTACCCTAATTTATTTCTACACTTCAGGAATTCGCCTAGCTGCTTTCATTGTGGCTGATAATTTCTTAAGATAACATTCAATGAATTAATTGGTTTTCATGATTTCATAATTAGGTATCTTGAAAATATTCTTGACTTCTAAGTCTATTTGGCAATGGGATAAATTGAATCCCAAAAAACCATAAAATTAACAAAATTCAATCTCATTTGGATATGGCCTTTTAAATAAGCAAGCCCCAGATTTACAGTGTGGGGTTTGTGAACATGTCTCATTACCTAGAATTACCATAATCCTAGAAATGACAAATTTTAAAATATGTAGATTCATTTTAAGACCTCAGAGAAGGCTGAAAGAAGGGGCCTGTATTTATTGTGACCAGGTGTTCCTGGCCCACTATCTTTAATAGCTGAGACCACATTGCTCTGTCCCCAGAGCTCTGTTCAGGAAGGCATAAAAGGTATGAATGTTTAAGAGGGCCTGGTAAAATCTTCACCTTTACTGCTCAAAGTGTACCTCATTCTAGGGGTAGAACTTAGCAGCTTCCAACTAAAGGTGAGAAGTGCTGAGATTTCTAAAAACAGATGTTGAAGTCAGTAAACTCAGTCTATGTCTCACACATCATCCCACTGCACCAAACAGGAGTTTAAGAAATTGAACTCATTAAAACAAACAAACATGAAAAAAACAAATGATAGAATCGGTGAATTCTAGGCTCAGCCTGAGTGGACCCATGGCAGAAGGAGAGGCAATCTTAACAGTGAAAACACAATTTAAGACATACAATGCTTTAAAATAGTTCTAATCAGAAAAAAAAAAGCACCCATCAGTCTCTTTTAATTTACATATCCATATTTGCAGAGCTAAAGGATTTTACGTTTTACATATAATAAAAGATAATTTTCTTCTTTAAGAAGAAAGCTTCCTTAATATTTTATTTCATTTTTAATTTTTTTCAAAAAGATTGATCTCTAAAGGGTTACCACTTTAACCAGCAAAAAGGGCACCATGAGCAATGTGTTTTCCAACACTGAGACCCAGAGCCACTAGTTTCCCTGCCAGGATCTTTAATAATTGGCACAGGTCTTAGGTTGGAACTAGACCCTCCCTGTGGTCTACTTTGCATAAACTAGGATGGGAATGGGAATGGAGCATTGTGGTTAAAGGCTGGCATTACTCTGGAGTCAGATCTACTTACCCGCTTATGAACTTGAGTGACTTCTATCAGTTCTTTCTGCTTCTATTTCCCTGTCTGTGAATGAGAATGATAGTACTACTACTGTATCATAAAATTGTGTCAGCAAAGTTAATATATGTAAAGCACTTAAAGCAATGACTGATACATAGTGAATTATAAGTATTAGCTATATTCATAAATATAATCAATCTGAAGACCTGAGAGAAAAATCAAGACAGAAGAAAGAACAATTGCCTGATATTATAGAAAAAAAAATGTTAAGAAAAAAATTACAAATTGTATTTGTGACTCTCAGTTACATGGTTTGGGAGATTTCTTTTCTCCTCCTTCTGCGTGAAAGTTTCTGGGAAATCTAAATGGAGACTTCTACATTATCTTCCAAAATTTTCCATGAATGACAACAATATCAACAACAAAAAGTCTCTCATAAGGATGAGACAGCATTTTTAAAGAAAGAGCAGACACTTGTGAGATATTCTCACCTGTAAAAGTAATGGCAAGGTGGTGAAGGACCCAGCTTAGCCATAGAAAAGCCATTTTATAGATCAGGCTAAGAAAAATTTTCCACTGCCTCAGAGAGACCCCACCCCTCCCAACTTGGGAGGTCCCCAGCTATCTTAAGATGCCGCTTCCTGTTATCGTCAGCCCACATCTGCTAACACCAACATCTCAGAATGCCGAAACCTGCTCCCTTCCCAAGCGCGCCTTGCTATTTGATTTAACCAATCAGTTTAAAAGTCAACCAATGTGACCAGTCAAAGTTGTACCAGTCAGCTAACCTGCCATTTTGCTTCTGTAAGGGTATAAAAAGCCCTCGCTTCTGCATTTCAGGGTCTCTCTCGCTCTCTCCTTCGATGGAGCTGAGTAGACCCCGACGCGTCGGACAATAAAATCCTTTGCGCTTGCAGCAGCTCAGGTCTCCGTCTCTCATTGGGAACACTTTGGATAGACATGGTCTCCCTCCGGGAAGCCGAGTCTTACAGTGGTATATGCCTATAAACCCAATGATTCAGGAAGCAGAGGCAGGAGGATCACAAGTCCGAGGCCAGAGGCAGCCTATATAGTTAGTGAGAGCTTGACTCAAAAAATAAAAAATGGTCTGTGGGTGCAGCCCAGTGACAGAGCACTTGCAAAGTATTTGCAAGGCCCTGAGTTCAACCCCCACGTACTGAAAAAAAAAAAAAAAAAGAAAGAAAGAAAGAAAGAAAGAAAGAAAAAAGGAATGGCAAAACACTTGTTCTCAATCTCACTTGGAGTCCATTGTGTTAAGAAGTGAACTTTTGGGGATGGGACATCACTTGCATGCCTGAGTCTAAGATATTTTTGAATCACAGACCCCTGGTGGGAAATGGCACAGAAGAATTTATTCAGAAGAATAAGGAGTCCCATTGTGCACGGGAAGCACAATGACAAGACTCTAACTCCACAGATTCCTCAAAAGCTTTTCCAACAGCCATTATGGCAGTCACAAGAAGGGGAAGGGAAGAGTAGATTATTACCTTTCACTCAACACTTTCCCCTCTGCCAAGAATTTTTAAAATGTCACAGGAATATAATTCACTTGCCTCACAGATTATGAACGATTTTTCTATAAACCTTTAACCATGTATCCAGCAGCACCCAAGCTCAAGATAATCTGAGCACAACAGGAAATGATCAACAGGCCATCTGTCCTGTGGCCCAGGGTATGAAGAACTCCTTGTGGTACCTGCCCACAGAGACAGAAAAACAAATGCTGCTGGGATTGGTGCAATGTGAACATACCACGGCTCTGCTGAGATGTTGGGAAAGGTGGGAGCCATCGCTTGGTGAGTGCATGGAGAAACTCCCATTGATGGTCATTTTATCAACTAGATTGATGGCAGAATGGGAAATATACTCAGAGCACTGCAGTGCCGATCGTTCACAAGCCCTGCACTCAGAGCCAAAATTGACTCTTTTTAATCTTTGGATGGCAGGGAAATTAACAGAGAGAAATAATAATGATCACTAGCATTGGTAAAAGCCTATGGTATGCCAGACACTATATTAAAGGTTTTTTTTACAAGACCAGGCTCAGTGGCATCCACCCATACTCCCAGAAACTCTGGAGGCAGAGGCAGGAAGATTGCAAGGTGGAGGCCAGAGGCAGCCTGTGTAACTTAGCAAGACCCTGTCTTAAGATAAAAAAATAAAAAAGAGGTTTGTGTTGCAGCTTGGTGGTAGAGCACTTACAAAGAATGTGCAAGGTTCTGGGTTCAGCCCCCTAGTACCATCAAAAGAAAGGTTTTTACTACAAGTATTATCTCATTTAATCCTAAGAACCCTATGGTATATTTAAGAAAACTGAGGCTCATGGAGGTTAAGTGTTTTTCCCAGTGTCACCCACTGGCAATTGTGACATTACATAATCAGTACTCAATGTGTTTTTGAATGAGTAAGTGAATAAATAAACAAATGTATTTCAAATTAGGAACTTAGTTCCCCAATATACAAATTCTCTAGGTATTTATGTATTATTGGAACTGAAGGAAAAAGACACCATAAAAAACATGACGATCTTTGAAAATTATTGTTGTTAGGTGCTGGCGAGTTGTGTCCAACTCATAGCCATCCTTATAGGGTTTTCAATGGCTGATTGTTTCGGAATTGCCTCAGGAGTGGATTGCCACATCCTTCTCCCGTTTTTGTGGTGCTGGGAATCGAACCCAGGACCTAAGAGATTGCAGAGCAGTGCTCTACCAACTGAGCTAAATCCCAGCTTGCTTGAAAAACTATTGTTGTTATTGTTGTTAGATGCCCTGGAGTTGAGGCCGACTCATAGTGACCCTCATAGGGTTTTCAGTGGCTGATTGTTTTGGGATTGCCTCGGGAGTGGATTGCCATGTCCTTCTCCCGTTTTTTGCAGTGCTGGGAATTGAACTCAGGACCTCAGAGACTACAGAGCAGAGCTCTACCAATTCAGCTAAATCCCAGCCCCTGAAATTGTTGTTGTTGTTGTTGTTAGTTGCCGTCGAGTCGGTATCCGACTCATAGTCACCCTCATAGGGTTTTCAATGGATGACTGTTTCGGGATTGCTTTGGGAGTGGATTGCCAGGTCCTTCTCCCATTTTTGCGGTGCTGGGAATTGGTCCTCAGAGACTGCAGCGCAGTGCTCTACCCACTGAGCTAAATCCCAGCCCTGAAAATTATTAGGATGGCTTAATATGTGGAGAAATATTAATTGCATACTGCAGTTTGAAACAGCGATGATCAACACACCTTCTTCTTCTCCTTATCTTTTTTTTTTTGTGTTGTTGAATTTCCCATGAATACATTTAAACTGGCTTTTAAATGTTCTGAACACATCATGATTGCTGTTTTGTTTGGAGCTAGAAGTTTACTGGTCTAAAAAAACATGGTAGCCAGTCCCTCACAGTAGCAGCCGCCTGTTGGTAATCCAAGCATTCATTTGTTCATTCATTTATTCTACCAATATTTATGAAATATCTATCAGACATCATGCCTGAGGGAGATGATAATGAGCAAAACATAGTCCTTCTTATATGATCTTATTGTCTAGCAAGGCAGCCAAGTTATAAACTAACACTTGCCCACAAGTTAATGAATTATAATTGAGACATATGCCATGAAGGAGAGATATATTACACATGAGAAATGTGAGTGTGATACCAGCCCAGCTTGATCAAGTCAAGGAGGACTTTAGTGATATGATGTTTAAGCTGAGATCTGAACAGAATTTGAATAAAAGTTTGCTGAGGTGGGAGGTGAAGGAAAACAGAAAAATAAGAAAAATGTTCCAGGCAGAAGGAATAGCATGTGCAAAGACTCTGATGCAGGAAGGAGCTGGATGCAGAACAGGTATTCGTTTTGATTATTAAACAATCAACTCTTCATTGGTTGACTATAGAGTAGTATCTTCTAGAAAATATCACGTAAACTGAGCACTAGAAAATACGATACTACAAGACAAACTCAAGAAAGCATTCAAACTCTTGATAATCACACTGTTGGCTAGGCCATAGGAATTTCTTTGGAATTACTCACTTTAGATTCTACCATAAAGATCCTCTGGCCCTCTTGGGGGCCTACCTGCACCTTCTCCTACCACACAAAGTAGATTGTTGTCAGAGCTCCAGGAAGTAAAAGAGAAAGAAATCCTACTGTCTCTCGCATAAAATGAGTCTTTTCCTAAGTTATTCAGTGAAGCAAAACAGGGTAGCAGCAGTCCCACTGCATTTCCATTCCCCTCACCCTGCTTCCTTCCCTAAATGCCTCCATTTACCTTTAACTTAGACTTACACATCTGCCAAAGTAAACACAGATGCCAAAAAAAAAAAAAAAAAAAAAAAAAAAAAAAAAAAAAAAAAAAAAAAAAAAAAAAAAAAAAAAAAAAAAAGAGGAACAAGGGAAGAATGGAGAAAATCAATCCTTCTAGGACTTCTTGCACTTTGGGATTCACACAGCAAAATTATCTGAGTGCCAACTTGACTCCTGTAGCTTTTCAAAGCACACAACTGCCCCATCACCCAGCTTAAGTGGTCTAAAAAGCCTCCCCACCAACTGATTGCATTCAAGGTGTGTGGTCCGGAAAATCAATCCATTTGGAGGACAAAGCCTACACCTCTTCTTTGCAAGTTCATTTGGTTTCCTCACTTGCTGTTTTCTCCAGGTAATGCCTGCAACCTAAGTAGGATCAGGAAAGTAAGCAGCCCTTGATAAAATACTGGAAACAGAAGAGATCTGAAGTGGAGGAAGAGGAGGAGGAGGAGGAGGGGAAGGAGGAGGAGAATGGGAGGAGGAGGAAGGAGGGGAAGGGGAGGGCACCGGGAAGCCTCCTTTACCCTGGGACTCTAGGAAGAGGCTGAGCCTTCTCACGCCAGAGTGGACTTGCAAGGCGTGGCTCACACAGCAGGCCAAGCATTACTGAATTTTTACTTAGAAATGATTATGAAGCCGAATCACAGGTCATTCCGCATTTTCCTAATTTTTGAACCCCTAGAGACCACTCTGGTAAAACAGTTCCCACTCGGCCTGGAAATGGGGCAAAGTGCCTCCCAGCACACATGGGCTTTTTAACATCTCAAACCTTTCAAGAGGCCAGGTGGAGATTTAATCTTGCTGGCGTCTCCACACAGAATCACTTAACATTTACAACTGGCTTTTAAAAGTGAATTCTGAAGAAACTGTGAACTGTTTAAGCTTATCCTTCCTTCTGTTTTGAGTTTGAAAGCAATCCCATTTGTTCCAACCAACCAACCAATCAACCAAACAAACAAACATACAAAATGCTTCACTTCAGCAAAATAAATAAATATTCCCTGAAAAGAAAAAAAAAGTATACAGGTGAGAAGTCAAATTCTCTTTCCTTCAGATTTCCTCTGTCAACAGTGGTATGGCAGAAGTCTAGCCTCAGTGGCAAAGCTGTCATTTCATTTTGTATTCCTCCTCTTTTTTCCCACCAAGCAAACAAGCACACCACTGAGCCATCCAACAGCAAAGAGAGGTTTTTTGTTTGTTCGTTTGTTTTTTGAAACCACAGTGTGAATGGTATATGAAAGAACTCTTGCAAAAGCATATCAAGGTTAGAAGCTGTAGCATATTCTAAAATATCAGCCTCAGGCACATTGGCTTCTACAGTTTCACAGTGCTTCTTCCAATCAGCCTCTTTCCAAAATAATTCTTTTTGTTCAAATGCCCTGTACAAGGAAGGGCAAAGAGAACAAGGGGAAGCAGGACCAGGTGAGACACAGGTTGATGAGAAACATACATTCGATCATTCTTCTGAGCCACTCTTGTGCTGAAGAAGGCTAACATCCATTCCTTTATTTATTTATTTGCATCTTCTTAAGTGGAAGTATTTTTCACCGAGTGCCATTTCAGCCACCTTCCTGTGAACACTACCCAGAGATTCACACAACTTGCACAGTGCCTAACTATAGTTCACTTCACCATTGAAACCTTGAGGTCCCTGCCTCTAGTTTCCTGTCACTTCCCCCAAGCTTTTGCTCATCAAAGAGGGACATCTCTGGGTAGCAGCATGACTTGTACTGATAGAGTTAAAGTGACCCAGGTGACAAAGGTCAGTTTGAACTGACAAGGGACTCAAACTAGGAAGGATAAGAAGAGGAGCCTGGAGACTAATGGTCTAGCTTTTGAATGCTCTGTTGCCAAGCTGCTCTCCTGGGAGTATCAAACTTCTAGGACACTTAATATGCCAGTGAAGGTGCACTACCTCTGCAATGGACTGTTCTCCAGATAGGGAGCAAGAGAAACACGATTTTCCCTGGAAGCGTTGGAGAATGCAAAGATATATTTTATAATGATATTTCATGGGGGTAAAGAAAGAACTTTTTTTTTCCCCAAAAGGAACTTTCTTTAGCACCACAAAATTAAAGTATTTTGTAACCCTGTCTTCTTTTCGTCTTTCCCAGAGGAGGAAATTGTAAAGGCTGGCCCTTGAAAAATAATATAGTAAAATCTAACTTTATTCCCCTAATCTCTTAATAAAGCTGCAGCTGGCCATGATCTATTTAGCATAACATGAAAATAATGCATTTGTACCAAGTAGATTTGAAATGCTTTAAAATACTGAAAGCTATTTACTTGATTGATTAAGTTAAAGTGTTTACATAAAAGTGTCATATTTTGACATCAGTCATACAACACCACATCTGGTACTTCTAATTAAATTGTGTGAAAAAGACTACATTTTTTATTCAGTCACAACAATATGGCTAATGGGAAGTACAAACATATTCGTCATGCCCAGAGCCTGGGATCTGCAGTTATGGCATGTGGCTGCTAAAATCCCCAGATTTGGATTTTGCAAAGCTTTCATAGCCTCCAACACATGTTTTGCCTGAACAAAGAGTAAGAAACTGGGCCCTACCTCTGTGAGTCAACGGTGATTATTTTTCCTATTTTGATTTAAACCTCTCCAAGCACCATCAGTGAACTACAAAGTAATGAAAATTACAATAAAGTTATCTTAAGGAATTGGTGCTTCGAGCCCAGGTAAGGCACTTTGTTTTGTTAAGCTTTATTTCTGCAGATTAGGAAATAAACTCAAGAAACGTTAATAGGGGAATAAGGGAGGGAAATCCGATTATTCATTCAGAGTGGGAGCTCATTTGTATTTTGGTTGAAACGTGGAACTCATACATACCTTACAAATGGCTTGCCCCTTACTGAAACACTTGATTTAAATCACTGATATATATTTTTTTCCTTCCAAAATTAAGATGAAATATTTTACTTAAAGCAAATAATGGACAAAAAGGGTTGGCTTGTTAAGGCGTACTTCACTTTTAATATAGACAAATAATACTTCAAAATCCTTTTTTTATTTTTTTTTAAGTTAAGTTATGTCCACCCCATGTGCAGATTCAATTTACTGACTAAGTACACAGCCGAGTCTAGCCTCTCTGGGAACCATCCATTTGCTTCAGAAGGTGGAGGAGACACTGCTATATTTTCTTAAAGAGATTCCTGGCATTTTTTTCCTCCTTCGTTTCGCCTTAAAGACTACCTTGAGAAATGTTGCCCAGCAGTAAAAGGAAAATGAGTTCAAGCTTCAAAATCAGGAAATTTGGGTAGTAAAATGTAAGTTATAAAGTCAATGTTGAGCAAAAAATAAATCGAGCTCTTTTAAATGGGTTAAGTGTCAGCCATAAGAAGCGATGACCATCTTATTTCCTATAGAATTATTCATCCTTCCTTAGGCAAATGCTGCCTCCAAAAGGCTCTTAAGCTGCAAAAGGCTATGCTGGCCCAATATGGTTAAGTATTTAAGCACACATGTGGGGTGTGCACTTATTTACCATGTACTATGTTCAATTTAAAGAAAATAAACGCGAAGGCAGGGACCATGAACAAATAGAGGGCACGGTTTTCCATAATTGCAAGGAGACTTAGGTAATGTTCTATGCAGTGTTTGATTTAAAATGTTAAAATATTAACAGAAGTTTTCTATAGCAGAGTGTTCCTATCACAGTGAAATGACTCATAAGAATGCTAAATTCAAACCAGATGGGCACAAACATTAACTGAAAAAAAAAATCAGATATTTAGGGGTCAGCATGGGTCTTCATAAAAATGAAGACCTTGTCTGAGTTAGTGAAAAATGAACTTTCAGTGATAAAAAAGAAAACAAGAGAAAATATTAGTGACTTTAATTATACAAGCCACTGTCAATTAGAAGAGCTAACATTTACAAAACTTGATATTGCCATTTTAATTTGAAAACGATGACTATGATAATCTCAAGACTTTGGATAAACAGCGACTTCAATGTCTCCTCTACAGAGTCAGGGGCTCATTAGCTCAGCTGTATGCCACGCTAACAGTCAACAAGAATCTCCTTGCTTCCCACCAAGAAGTAACCCTCATCGAAAATTTGTGCGGTATAGAAACTTCCAACCATCAATCCACGGCATGATGCCAGCCTTTGCTCTTCTTTCAACAGACCACAGAGGAAAATTCTCATTGCTGGGTCAGACACCCCACCAAATCTCTGCTCTCTTGTTAAAAATATGTTTCCTTGCATTTCTCCTTTTTTTGTTTGTTCCTCCAGAGCTTTTTACCATTTGCAGATTGTCTGCAACATGTGCTGTGTTTAAATGTGTATGTACCCTACAAGAAGAAAAATATGTGGTCTCAGAATTAATATTGTTTTTGACTTATAGGGAAATTCCAGTTGTGTTTAACTTGGACTGTGGGATCCAGGAACTTTACAGAGAGGAGAAACGAATGTGTTTTGAGCAAAAATGTGTATGGGGAGTTCCCTACTGTTTTGTTGCTGGAATCTTGGACAACACAGGGAGAAATGACAAGCACATAATTCAGTCTGGCAGCCATACCACTCAGTCCTGTGAGCCTGTCAGTTTTTACTAGCTAAGTAAGGACTGGCCTGCTTTGGTGCAAGGATGAGAGACCTCCCAGGAACAAGTAGGTACTTGAGGAAATGGTGTTTCTTATTCAGTAGGTGGCCTCTCCTCTCTGGGTCCCTGTGAATCGATGCCCCGCGTGGTGTTAGGGGCACTGTGCTGCACTGAGCTGTTTACCTTTTGGATGAAACTTAAAACCACAGACCTAACCATTTGTGGTCACCAGAGATCTCATGGCAGACTTTCTAAGAGCAGTTGTGTTAACTCCAGAATCTTGGCCTGACTCCAACTAAAGTAATTACATTCTGCCTCCCTAAAACTCCCCCTGCAGTTTCAATTGAATCTGATAGTCTCGGGCCTCCGTCGCACAGCGTTGCTGGGCATGGTGGTTAGCATTCCATGGAGGAGCTGCCTGTAACTCCATGCTGGAAGAAATGAGTCCTTGGTCCTCACCAAGGTATGGTAATGCTTCATTAGTTTGTGCTCCTAAAGGCATGGGGAGAACCTCAGTTTTAAAAGTGCTCATACACGAAGTGGCAGAAATGTCCCCATGTTTGTTTGTCTGTAGGAGCCGCAGTCTTTGGATCTGAGACACTTTAATAGGCACATGATTTCAGGATAAACATTGATAGAGAGAGTCCCACTGTCCTCTGACCTGAGAAGTATCCTGTCTGGGGCCAGATGTTCAAGTTGAGAGATGCACCTACGAGGCACCTAATCTAAGTAGAGCATGTCTTTAGAGGACACAAGAATAAGAAAAGATCTAGAAATGATGTCACATGAGGGATGGTTAAAAGAACTTGGAATGTTCAGCTTAAAAGGAAGAAGGGAAGGAAGGAAGGAAGGAAGGAAGGAAGGAAGGAAGGGAGGGAGGGAGGGAGGGAGGGAAGAAGGAATGCAAGTAAGCAAACAGGCAAGATGAAATTTGAATCATAAACATATTTTGTTGTCCCCAGAGCAGTACTAGGAGTAGGGGTAGAAGTTATAAAGAGACAGAGGAAAGCCCTTTTTCCCAGTGTTGGCCTAGAATATCTTTTCTTACTGCCTTGGTGCATCAGTACAACTCTTCTCCATTCACCAAGACTCAATTCAAGTTTATATTGCCAGTTGAAATTCACTTAACTATGAACTTACTCTATATTGACTGTCTATAGCACCATTTTGGCCCTTATCACTGGCTGTCAATGGATATCTCATTCACTCTGAATGTCCTATCTCGTCAGCATGTCTGTAAGATTTTCCAGAGCAGGAACCATTATACTTCTCAATATTTGCAGCAGTGGGAAGCAAAGGTGATTTAACCCAGTCCTTTGCACCAGCTATTTATTAAGAACCTATGGGGTATATGCTAGGTATAGAAAGATGTATGAGACAAATCTTCCTCAAAGGTGACCTTCAACTGTACTGCATTAATTATAAAATATAGGTTGAGTTATTCCTTATAGCAAATGGGGAGATAAGAAGTGTTTTTATTTTCAACTTTTTCCAGATTTTGGAATATTTGCATATACATATATGATATCTTGAGGATGGGAGACCTAAATTTAAATACAAAATTCCTCATGTTTCATATATACCCTATACACATAGCTCAAGGGTAAATTTATGTAGTATTTTAAATAACTTTTTCCATGACACAAAGTTTGTATATATTGAAGCACCAGACTTAGCATATCATGTTGGTACTTGCAAAGTTTTGTGTTTTGGAACATTTTGGATTTCAGATTATGAATGATAAAACTATAATACATAAATAAAAGAAAGAAAATAACCCACCAAATTAGAAGGTTCAGAGAAGATTTTATTATGAGAAAGAATGCATTTTTAATAGACCACAGGATCCCAGGAGAGATTTTAAGAGAAGGAACCCTAAGAATAAAAGCCTGGAAGAGGGAAAAGATAGAGTAATTTCTTAGAACTATGTAAAGATATTTCTTAAAATAGAGGACATAGGGGGAGAGCAGGAAGCAAAAAGAAAAGCCCACTGGAAAAATATTTTGGAAAGCCCTGAGAATAGCTACTTAACTCAGCAAAGAACAGTCAAAGTTTTATCTTTTGTTTCAAGAGAGAAGCATTAAGATGACACTTATGCTTTAGGATGTTGATATGGCAGGGCTGTTGGGTGGATTAGAGAGTTGAAGGCTGGAGTCCAGGTCAGTGCAATTGTAAGTCCAACTAGGAAGTAGGCTGTGGTGCAAAAGATAGGGCAGAGAAACTCCTGTCCCCACTCTATAACTGACCCCATGCTGCACCACCATTCTGACTTTCTATAGGTAACATGGTGTTATGGTTCAAACCTGAAATGTGCCCCAAAATTCATGTGTTTTAATGTTCAGCTCCCAGCTCATGGTGCTGCTTGGGAAGGTTATGGAACTTTGGGAGTCTGGACTCAGTTTTGTGGAAGTCACTTGGTGCAGTTCTTTGGAGGTTCTTACTCGGACCCGTAGGTCTCTGCTCTCTGCTTCCTGATCACCCAGCTATGAGGTTCTGTGCCAGGTGGCCAGCCTTACCTGCTCTGCCACCACAACTTCTGCCTCTGTGGACTAAAATCCTCTAACTGTAAGCCCCCAATAAATATTTCCTCCCATAAGTTTGCTTCAGTAGGTTTCTCTGTCACAGTGATGCCCTACTTGACTAATACACATGGCTTTCCCTGACTACTTTCCCCTGCCACCCACCATTGCCTCCACAGGCTGTGTCAGACATCTGGGAGCCAGGGTAAGGATTACAAGCCTCAACCCCACTAGGTCCCATGACCTGCCCCTGTAACCTGAAGCTGAAGCTCAGATTGATAGCTGAGGGACTACACCCAAAGGGGTGGGGTAAGTCCTGGGGGAACTGGAAACTGTTTAGTTGTTAGGTCTAGTTCCAAAGTTGTGAACTGTTCATCTGTTCTCTTTCCTCAGGTGAAGACTTCAGCTATGGGGCATTCCTTAGGGAATTTGGCTAGTTAGGAACTTGATGAGCAAGTTCTTAGAGACTGTCATACCCTACCAGTAGAAAAATCATTGCATGCTGGGTGACCCTAGGTTCTTCATTTTGTGCCTCTCTTGGGCAAAGAGATTTTCTTCAGCAAACAGTGCAGCCTATACATTATGGGGAGGGGGCACAAATCTCATACTTTTAGGAGATCATACTTGTATTTTGCCTTAAATATAAACCCTGACATTTTACCAGTCTCACTGTTTTTATATTTCATTTCCAAAACCAAAGGTTAAAAAAAGAGAATATTTTTCAAACTGAATGAAATCAATGTTTTTCTTCCTTTTGTTGTTGTTAGGTGTCCTTGAGTCAGGTATGACTCATAGCAACCCTGTATACAACAGAATGAAACAGTCCCCAACTTTTTGCTGGGTGCATGATCTTATTTATGGCTAAGCTCATTGTTGCAGACATAATGACAATCCATCTAGTTAAGGGATTTCCTTTTTTTTTTTTTTTTTTTTTTTTTTTTTTTTTTTTTTTTTCATTCACTTGCTATTCTCCCAGACATGATGTCCTTCTCCAGGGACTGGTCCCTGACTACATGTCCAAAATATGTCAGATGCAGTCTAGCTATCCTTGCTTCCAAGGAGCACTCTGGTTGCACTTCTTCTAGGATAGATCTGTTGGTTCTTTTGGCAGTCCAGAGTATATTCAATATTCATCTCTAGCACCATAATTCGAAGCTCAATTCTTCTCCTGCCTCCCTTGTTCAATGTCCAGGTTTCACAACCATATGATACAACTGAAAATGCCATGGCATGAGTCAGGGGCACCTTTGTCTTCAATGTGATATCTTTACTTTTCAATACTTTAAAGAGGTCTTTTGACACAGCTTTTCCCAAAGCAATGTATCTTTGATTTCTTGACTGCTGTTTCTGTGAGTGTTGATTGTAGAACCAAGTAAAGCAAAATCTTGGGCAACCTCAATCTTTTCTCCATGTATCATGAAGTTGCTTACTGACCCAGTTGTAAGGATTTTTATTTTGTTGATGTTGAGGCACAATCCATATTGAAGGCTATGTTCCTTGATCTTCACCAGTAAATATTTCAAATGCTCTTCACTTTCAGCAAGCAGAGTTATGTCGTCTGCATAAAGCAAGTTGTTAATCAATCTTCCTCCAATCATGATGCTGTGTTCTTAATAAAGTGTAGCTTCTCAGATTATTTGCTCAGCATAGCAATTAAAGAGGCATGATGAAAGAATATAACCTTAACACACACCTTTCTCAATTTTAAAACAAGCAATGTTTCCTTGTTCTGTTTGAACAACTGCCTCCTGGTTCATGTAGAGATTCCTCATGAGTATAATTAGGTGCTCTGGTATTCCCATTCTTCACAGTGTTATCTATAATTTGTTATAATCCACATAGTCAAATGCCTTTGCATGTTTGATAAAACATAGAAACTTCTGGTGTTCTCTGCTTTCAGCTAATATCCATCTGACATCAGCAATGATATCCCTAGTTCCATGCCCTTTTCTGAATCTGGCTTGATTTTCTGGCAGTTCCTTGTCTATATGCTACTGTGGTCACTTTTGAATGATCTTTAGTAAATCTTGCTTGTTTGTGATATTAATGATATCATTTGATTGTTTCCACATTCAGCTGGATCCCTTTCTTGGAAATAGACAAAAATATGGATCTCTTCCAGTCAGTTGACCAGGTAGCTGTATTCTAAATTGTTTGGTATAAACACGTTAGCATCTGCAGAGCTGTATCTGTTTGTTGAAACATCTTTATTGGTATTCCATCAGTTCCTGAAGCCTTGTGTTTTGCCAGTTCCTTCAAGGTAGCTTCCACTTCATCTTTCAATACCACTGATTCTTGAACATATGTAACCTCTTGAAATGGTTGGTCATCCACCAATTCTTCTTTGTATAATGACTCTGTGTATTCCTTCCACCTTCTTTTGATGTTTCCTGCATCGTTTAACATTTTCCCTGTAGGATCTTTCATTATTGCCACTCAAAGTTTGAATTTTTTCTTTAATTCCTTAAGCTTGAGAAAAACAGAGTATGTTCTTCCCTTTTGGCTCTCTGTCTCCAGCTCTTTGCACATGTTATTAAAATATTTAATTTTGTCTTCACAAGCAGCCCTTTGAAATCTCTTTAGTTCCTTAAATCCATTATGTCTTCCATTTACTTTAGCTGCTAAATTGAGATTTGTTCCAACAATTCAACAAATTACCATGTCTAAGTTCTAGGAATGTATTTTTCTGCTCCTCCATTTTGAGGAGACTATAGACAGTCCAAAGATACACTCTGACCAGATGCTTTATCAAGATGATAGTGGGCTGGTAACATAGAATGAGGGTGTTTCCAGAGTGGTAGAGGACAAGGAGGAAAAATATCCCAGAGTTGTGATCCATTTGTCCTGGCACCCAAACATGCCCAGCAAAAGCCTCCTTTAAGACTTGTGAGAAACTGGAAGGTTCTTTTGTTCAAGGACCTTCATCTTACAACTGAGAAACATGAGAACATGAAACATGAGAAACATGCAAGAAATAAATTTGTAGGTAAATATTAGTTACAAGACAGCTTCTATGGTATTAAAGATAGTTCACTGAGCCTATGTTTTGTTGATCTGCTAACCACAAATTCTAACACCAAAGGGACCACCATTTCCTTGGTCTTGGAACACGCCAAAGCATTCAATGAAAACAAAATGAGAAAAATGTTAGGATTTATCTATTACAGGTAGCTTGTCTTATTCCATTGTCTTATCATCTCCATGAGGATAGCATTATACATTTGTAAAATGTAAAAGTGAGACTTATCTGTCTTCTAATCTTAGTTTTTTCGGTCACAATGTCAGTTTTCCCATGTTGATTTCTCATAAATCCTAAGTTTACATATTAAAATTCTAATTATAATTTCTACTTTAAGAATGGCTTCATACCCTAAACCGTGTGAGACCTTTACATGACTTATCATCAGCTAGCCATGATTATTAACTCCTTTCATATTTTCCAAACCCCACATCACTAAACTATTCTCCAAACAAAATGATCCACATATCAGATTCAGGGATGAAAGAAGGGTGGGCAAAAGGGAATCCACTCACCCTCACCTTTCCTTACTAGTGCAAAACTTTTCCTTTCACACACATGGTCATACCAACAATATATTTTTCTAGTTAAAAATGGAGATGTGACTTATCACATTCAAAACACAGCTAGAATACCTTCTGGTATTATTGAAAAAGAAATTCAACTAAAAAATTATGTTGTTTACATGATGATAGGAACTTTATTTTTAATTGAGAACATGAGAGCAATGACAAAAAATGAAGGAAACTTGTTAGATATCTTCAAAGTGGTAGAAATCAGTCCTAATGAAAAAACACATGGCAATACACTCTGTGTTAAGGCAACCATTTGCTCTTTTAACAAATACTTACTGAGCACTTATCATGGAATTGACACAATCAGACTTACAATTTAGTCACATAATTGACATTTGAAATAAACAAAGGTTAGGAACCTTGACCACACTAACTAGAAATATGTCCTATCATTAATGTTTATATTTCCACCCACTGACGCAAACCATTACTTAGCCTTTCTTAAAAGAGAAAAAAAAAGACAGATTTTATTGTGAAGCTACATGCATTGATACAAGTTGGAAGGAAGAGCAGAAAAAAACTTCATATGAACTTGAAAAAAATTCTTAAAGCTTTTCTTGCTTCTCAAACAACTATATGCTTGGCCACAAACATAAACCCTTTTCAATCTCTTAGTTCTAGCATTACAGAGGGATGTTGTTATTGTTGGTGGTGGTGGTGGTTGTAGGTGCCATTGAATTGGGTCCAACTCATGGCATCCATATGTACAATGGAATGAAACACTCTCTGACACTGTGCCATACCCAGCACTATGTCAGTGCTTCTCTGCTTTCCATAGGGTTTTCACTGGCTGATTCTTTCAGGAGTTTTGGAGGAATGGGCTGCCATGTCCTTCTCCCATTTTTTGAGGTGCTAGGGATCAAACCCAAGGCCTCAGAGAGTGTAGAGCATCACTCTATCAACTGAATTAAACCCTAGCCCATTAATGCGGGTAAGAGGTATGAAACAAGGTCTCACTTCATGCCTCTTTGTATTCCAGCAAACACATGGTATTGGGACATTTGATGATATATAAGTTCAATCAACTATCTTCAAATGATGTATATTTTTAAAATATAAAATATATGAAATATTTTCATAATGTTGTAAATTGGGTTTTCTAGAAAGAAAATGCCTGCAACTGTAGCCCTGTGGCATCTGATCCCGTCAGATCTCGGAAGCTAAGCAGGGTCAGGCCTGGTTAGTACCTGGATGGGAGACCGCCTGGGAACACCAGAAGCTGTAGGCTTGGGAGAAGGACCTGGCAACCCCCTCCCAAAAATCAATCTGCCATTGAAAACCCTATGAACAGCAGAGAAGCACTGACAATAGTGTTTCCC